>BLKR01010154.1:0-67462 GCA_011170035.1 Teleogryllus occipitalis
GTTGAACGCCATCATAGTGACGTCACTGTACTGACGTGTAAGGTCCAGATTGGATGGCACCGGAACTGCTGATGACATGCCAGACGCAGCTTGAAGAAAAAAATCGCAGTATACTTGGGGAATTTTGAAACCCCATCTGCACATAGAAGGGCAAGGAGTGAGAGAAAGGGAAATTATTTTCTTACGCATTATCCACCTGCGAATGTCCCAACAACCAACATCTATTTTTGCAATCGCCTAAGCTACAACGCTCGGAACGTGAACTCTACCAGTTGTCGTTGACGGGACCAGGTCAATAACATGTTCTAATCCAAAATCAACAGACCTTGAGAAGCATTGTAAACATCAACAGTCGATATAACGGCCCCCTCCAAAATGATCGGCTGGATCCGCACGTGAGTGTCATCGGATCCGCGATGCACGAGGCGTGCGCCAAACCGTTCTGGTCCCTCGACTGCACGCTCTTTTCCCTGCCCACCACAAGCCTTCTGTGCCTCTCCCCGCGATGACTCCACTCTCAGTGCGCCTCTGGGGCGCTCGCGTTCTTGTGGGGTCAGTTGGCAGGCCTGTTGAAGAGTACGCAGTTCATTCCGCGCTTTGTTCGTTGCACATCTGCTCTCGTCACCAAACCCGAATGCCGAGTGGACACATGTGACCAGAGGCGTTGCTGGACTTGGGGTCGGTTCGATGGTAACTCATGGTGACTCATGACTCTAACGGTAACTCATGGTGAGGCCTCTCCTTCGGTTAAAAAAATGGTATATACAACAGTGGACGCATCATTAATCGAAACTTGGTGTAGCGATTTTTTGACTTCTTTACTTCCTCTTTATGTCTCATTTCTTGTTCCCCCCATATCAGAGTGTATTGAATGAATTCCTTACTACCTAAAATCAAATACTTTTCATTCCTCTTCATATTCTTAATCAATGTTAATGTGAATTTACCACTAGAAAACTAATATTACGAACATTGAACCTCATTACCATTGATTCCATAGCACCTAGAATGTTTTTCAAATTATTCCAGTTTCTCTGCTTCAAAACCAAAATTTTCAATTCAGGTGTAGTGCGATCTAACGTTCAATTTTCACCCTTTCACAATATTGCTTCTCGGAAAGTCTTAGTCAAAACAACCAATGATTGATGAAAAATCTGTGTTGTTCTTGTAGTACATAGCAATTGTATTTCTCTACAACTCATACTTAAGACTATCAAGCACTTCTCTCAGTGATTCACACTTTGAAATGTAGATTTATTCTATCAATCAAATCTTTTCTTTTCACCTCGTTTCATCATATTCAATATATTGAAATATATGAAGACTTTGAATACCTACTACACAAAAGACGCAATAATAATAATAATTAATAATAATAATAATAATAATAATAATAATAATAATAATAATAATAATAATAATAAAAGCAGTTATTATACGACGATAATATATTAAAAAAGTTTCAATTAATGAAAATTATGGGATCTAATATTATTTATAGTACGTAAAAGCTTTAATACAATCATAAGAGTTGCTTCCCTGTACTTTAATCAAATTTGATCGGACAACACGTCGATGCCATCATTGAAGGCAGCCTTTACCGTCACTCGCATCGAACGCCGCTACCGCTCACAGAAACACATGCCTCTACCGCTCAACAAATCCGAACCGCCGCCGGCGCCAGCTGCTTGGACAACTCCGGTGATTCACAAGGTCTGCCTGACTCAACTGCGGAGCGACTGCCGCGGCGTGGCGTCTCGCGTGCACACGCGGCGCGGCGACGACGCCACCCTCCCCTCCCCTTCCCCCTCGGCCAAGCGCCGCGCCGCCCCGCCCAGCACACTGGGCCAGGAAGCGCCGAACCCCGGCCAAAACTCACCTACCCAATTTCCCGCGTTTCCAGGGAAAGGATTACGATATCTTGGTCATATTCAATGATTCTTGACCCGTTGTAATTATATGTATAATGGTGTGTATAATTGTGACCCAAACTCAAGAACCATTATACAGATTTCTTGATTGTATTTTTATAAACTGTCTGTAGCTTTTTTTGTGTTATATGTAATAAATTATTTTAACAATTGTCTTTAATCAATTTGGGACTTTTTATTTCAAGTTGAGATTACGATATCTCTGCTGTACGATCCAAATTGATATTTATAATAATAAAATATAAAATTTATTCACAAAAATGGAAATAGTATTTACTAGAATATAAGAATACCTTCCTCAACGAACTGAGATATTGAGCACACAAAGCCGCTGAGTCTTACAAAGTTTTACAATCGCTAAGTCTTACAACGTCGCTGGGTACTGGTTGCAGCAATATGGGTTTTCTGTGTGAAACTCGTCACGACGGAAGGTAGCAGCAATCTGAACCCTACTTTCCGGCTCAGTTCCGAAGGCTTAGAACGGTGCATTTAATTAATGTTTATATTTCTTTGACCCCGGTAAATAAGCTGATAAGTCAAAATAACTTCATTTTACAGGCGAGCAAAAAGACACTTCAAACAAGTGCTGTAAATCAGGGATTAATTATAGTCGAACAAAACCTACACACAAACGGTTTCGTTTGAATATTACCTTCATTTGAATATTATTAATCCCTGATTTACTTCAGTTGAAAGTGGTTTGTTATTCGCCAGTAAAATTAGGTTTAATGGATTGATTGATTGATTTTTTCATGTTTCCGGGCGCGTCAACTGCTCTGGTCATTAGTCCTGTTAGTATAGTGCATGTTTTCTTTTCTCGGGAGATGGCGGTGATCTTTCCCCGCTGGATGGCGAGATCCGGCCTACCGTCGGCTTCTGGGGTACCCCCCTAACCAGGACTCTCCCACCAGCGGGGCACCGCCCCAACCGGGACAAACTCTAAGCTCCCGACCGGTCTCCGGAGATATGTGGTAGTGTAGTGCATGTTAGTGTAAGTGTGTGTGAAGTGTGAGGATAGGACAAGGAATGGGAAGGACAGATCGCGCGCATTCCGTGGCCCGTTTGATAGGGTACTGCTCCGGCATTCGCCTGGTGTTGATCGGAGAAACCACGGAATACATTATTTATTTATTTATTTTACGTCAAAAAAACAGTTAAAAACTGCGTATGACGTGCTATGGGGAAAAGTGAATTGTGTGCACATTTTCAAAATTCTGTGATCCCTACACTAAGTCATATACTACTTAAATTTTTGAATTTTTGAAAGGGAGAAAAAAAACTCCCATGTAATAAAATCTATTTTCAAGGATAAACAAGCAATACATTTTGAATTTTGAAAGGGAGAAAAAAAAAACAAAAATAACTCCCATGAAAAAAATCTATTTTCAAGGGTAAATAAGCAATAAATTTTGAATTTTGAAAGGGAGAAAAAAAACAACAAAAAAATATTGGACTTATTAGCTTATTCACCAGGGTCAAAGATTTATGTAAGGAGCGGACATTAGTCTCACGACAGGCTGAGTCTGAGCGTCAGGGGTGTCATTTGAGTGTTTGGACTTTGGGCCAGCGTTGAGGCATTTGCGGGCCGCGGAGCGAGGCCGAGTGGCCGTCACGCGCCGCGGGCCGACAGGGAGCCCGCCCCGAACAAAAAAGCAGCGCGATGCCGTGCACAGAGGTTTTTTTCAACGGCGCCCAGCGGCCGACCGGCTCCGCGGCGCGCGCCTGGACAGCGTGACGCATCGCTATTCGCGCTTCTGGTTGCGCAATCGCTCCCACCCCCACCCTTCTCTTGCAGTCGGTGGCGAGCGCGGGCCGCTCCGCGCCGGAAAACAAGGAACGGTCGGAAAATTGCTGCAAGTGTAGTGAGATGTTCGGTATTGGACGGTCGATGCCGACCGAAGAGCGTACACCGCTTTCCGCAAGGGTTTTGGAGGAGAGACCCTTACGTTCTACAACAGCACGTACTTTCTCGCAATCATTATCAGTGGCGGTTGGTGCCCCAACAGATTTGATTTTTTGATTGATTGATTTTTTCGTGTTTCCGGGCGCGTCAACTGCTTTGGTCATTAGCCCCGTTAGTGTAGTGTATGTTTTCTTCGGGAGATGGCGGTGGTCTTCCCCCACTGGATGGCGAGATCCGGCGCCGACCTACCGTCGGCTAGTGGGGTTTCCCCCTAACCAGGACTCTCCCACCAGCGGGTCACCGCCCTAGCCGGGACAAGCTTCAAGCTCCTAACCGGTATCTCGGAATATGTGGCAGTGTAGTGCATGTTAGTGTGTGTGTGTGTGTGTGTGTGTGTGTGTAAGGGGAGAGGATAGGACAAGGAAGAGGAAGGAGAGATCGCGCGCGGTCCGAGGCCCGTTTGGTAGGGTACTGCTCCGGCATTCGCCTGGTGTATATGGGAGAAACCACGGAAAACTACCGATCAGAGCAGCCGGCCGCTAGAAGTCTCCTCCAGACAGCGACTGAATTCGACCTAGCTGAAAAGCTAGTGTCGAAAATCCTGCCGCCGTCAGGACTCGAATCTAGGACCTCCCTGTCAGAGGCGCTGCGCTGCAGTGACATCAGTTGATGCACTGAGCTACCGCTCCCGGTCAACATACTGGAGGTTGCACCTCCATCGAATGACGCAAATGTAGTATCCAAAATTCAAAATACGAATATATAATAAAAATGTAATTCAAATCAATTAAAAACTAAGTGAAATAGAAGTCTATATTGAAACCCTACTTACATGATTTTTTAATGCGACTTGTCCGGGTAATGCATGTACTCCTCCCGCGCACGTGGTTCTTGCTTTGACTTTCATCGGGCACTTAAATTTGATTCCAACACATTGCAACAAGCACTATTGCTTCGACACGTTTCACACAAATAAAATTGTTTTATTTCGACAACTTCACTACACTGGTATATTTGGCAATAATGAAAGATCTTCGACACTCATTCATATTCACAAGAACGTTCGCAAACTGCTGGCCAGCTGCAGTCACACTGGCTTCCGCGAGACACCAAGGGATTTCCATCCAAAACCGCCACCTTTACACAAAGAACTCATCATATGAACGTTTTGAATCAACAAACTCAATATCAAATGAAAAAATCTCCAAATATCATAAACAATGCATTGAATATCGTCAATAATTGACTGAACTCGTGTACTTTCAATAACAAGCGAAATTCGTAAAACTATGTTGGAGCAGGTCAGACGAAGACAGAATATGGGCTTTCAAAAGGGCCTACAAAACACTTACCATCCACTGCTCACTGCTCACCGCTCACTGCTCACTGCTCAAATCTCACTGCTCACCTTTATCAATTTGGCTCTGACAGACCGGTATACATGTTTGAACCACTTAATTTAATATATTATTTAATGGACTAAATATATTGTTTTAGAATAAGTAAATAAAAATGCAATAATTATCATTGGTTATACTATTTGGGGGAAATTTTGGATAAAGCTTTTCCAAACCCTTGAAATTGTTGCTTTTATTTCGCAAAATATAACATTAATAAAGAAAAACAGAACATAAAGTAGAGAATAAATCAAATCCATTTATCAGGATCTTAGTCAGAAGCCGCATTACACGTTATGTAAGATTCACAGACGTACCATACACAGATGTGCTTAATAGAAGAACGACAACTTTGAGTAAGTACAATTATTTTAATTGTAGTTTTTCCCACCGTGAAAGTCAATATTTTGAAATCTATGAAATTTCTATTAATATGGTCACAAGAATACTACTTTTTTTTTACTCGGTTAAAAACAGTTGTGTTAGGTCTCGAATATTTTGTCAGAATATTTCGCTTACTAACTTCCCGGATTTCCCTAATGTTGAGAGCAATTCTGCAGAAGTACAGGGGCCATTAGAGAGCTACGAGGGCTGAGCCCGAGACGTTCCATTCTACTTTCGGAGGAAAGAGCGGAGTGTGTGCGCAATGGTCCGTTTCCTTACTCTCACTCCAGCACTCTGCTTAAAAGCGTCATAGATTTTCCTTAACTGGTTGGTCAGGAACGTGAATAGCCAGAATTATTTCACCTACCTCGGCCCCGGCCTACCACGGAATTTTGACGTAAACTCGCACAAGTACTGTTTATGAAAACGTTCTGCCCAGTTGGCAAATTCCTTTTTTAATCTTTAAGAGCGTTTCTCGTTTACGTGAGTCGAATTTCTTTTTGTGGGAGTGTTTTCACCATTACTTGATGCATGCATTTTTGTGTCAGGCCTGTACTAATAGCCTAGCACTTCATGGTAATTCTGCGTTGAACGAAAAACACATTAAAAGCCGGACGTCTACTTAAAGAGCGCAGATGACAGTGACGCCAATCACACGAACTTAGGACTTGAATAGTTTCACTTTGTCACTGAAGCGTGGAAGATAACAGGTAAACCTACTCTCTACAAATTTCTAAGTTATTATTCATTTCTTTATTAATTACCCAGGAAAAGCAAGTGCCTAAGATGCACAAAAAGTGTTGTCTATAACATAGTTGACATTCGTCATAACTCAAAATTCAAAAAATGCATGTAAAGATTAAGATTTGCTTTCACTTTAATATTAAATTACTGCATGTACACCTTATGGTTACGTAATCACAGATTTCATTCCCTTCCTGTTAAAAAATTCAAATGCTATTTCACCATGGAAATAAACCAAAAATTTATATTGGTGTTATTATACTATTCAATTTAACGAAAAAATATTAAAAAATGCTTATGATTGTTTGTTAGTGATTCCGGGCGCTTCAACTACTGAGGTCATTAGTCCCGTAAGTGTAGTGCACGTTTTTTCATCAGGAGGTGGCGATGATCTTCCCCCACTGGATGGCGAGATCTGGCGCCGACCTGTCGACTAGCAGCGTTTTCCCTAACCGGGTATCTCCCACCAGCGGGGCACCGCCCCAGCCGGAACAAGTCATAAGCTCCCGACCGGTCTCCCGGAGTATGTGGTAGTGTAGTGCATGTTAGTGTAAGTGCGTGTGTAAGAGGAGAGGATAGGACAAGGAAGAGGAAGGAAAGATCGTGCGTGGTCCGTGGCCCGTTTGGTAGGGTACTGCTCCGGCATTCGCGTGGTGTTGATCAGAGAAACCACGGAAAACTACCGATCACAGCAGCCGGCCACTAGACTTCTTCTCCAGACAGCGACTGAATTGACCTAGCTGAAAAACTAGTGTCGAAAATCGTGCCGCTGTCAGGACTCGAACCTGAGTCCTCTCGGTCAGAGTGATATCAGTTGATTCACTGAGCCATCGCTCCCGGTGAAGTCTTAATTTGTGACCAGACGTCTGTCAATGAACACTCTCTTCCACGATATGGCAGTAAATATAAACGACCATGCTATTCTGATTCGCCCATCCGCCAGTTCAATCCCGTTTCTAATTCATTGCCAATTCTAAAACATTTCTCGTGAATTGAAGCCCAAGGCCATCCGGTCTAACAGCGTCTGTTTCCCGTCGGGAAAACTTCTGGACCGCACACGCGCAGTAATGGCCGCGGGAAGAACAGTTACAGCGGACATCGCGATTTGTTGTCCCGGCAACCCGCTGCTCGCCGCAATTCGGGTGCGCAAAACTTGGCGCCATAACCTTCAGACTGCCCCCGCCGCCGCCCCCAGGGCCACCGTCGCAACCGGATCGCGCCCGGTGGCGGAAACGACGGCAGAGCAGTCGGTGGCGACCGGGAAGTTCCGGTCGCTATGGGCGATAAACGCCACGTGACGACCCGCCCCCTCGCCACGCGCACAACGCCCTCCACCCTATTCCCGCCGCACTCGAATTGCTCTGGCCACATTCTCACCCTTCCCGATTGATTGATTTTTTCGTTTTTCCGGGCGCGTCAACTGCTTTGGTCATTAGTCCCGAAAGAATAGTGCATGTTTTCTCGGGAATGGTGGTGATCTCCCCCCGCTGACTGACGAGATCCGGTGCCGACCTACCGTCAGCTAGTGGGGTTTTCACATAACCACGGTTCTCCCACCAGAGGGGCACCGCCCCAGCCGGGCTCTCGACCGGTCTCCCGGAATGTGTGATAGTGTAATGCATGTTAGTGTAAGTGTAAGTGTAATGCGTGTTAGTGTAAGTGGTACTGCTCCGGCATTCGCCTGGTGTTTATCGGAGAAACCACGGAAAACTACCGATCAGAGAGGCCGGCCACTAGACTTCTCCCCCAGACAGCGACTGAATCACCCTTTCCGGATCAAGCAATTTTTCGCTTAGGGATCTTTTTCAAATTTGTTGTGTCTACATTGATGCAACACATCTCCAAGCCCCTTAGGGGGCGATGAGCGCTTTTGCGCTTTCGGAGTCATCCTTCATTAATAATAGTGCGTGCATTAACATTGTGATCGTGCATTAACATTGTCATATCCGTCACGACTTGTCACAGTCAGTTGTCAAGAAAGACCGCCAGGTAGCATTTCGCGTACGCGCCTCCTACCACGCGCTCCTGCGTCACTACCCAGTGACCAGAATTGGGAAGGAATTAGGATAGGGTAGGGTTTAGGACACTTCACAGGGGTTCTACAAGCCCTTGTGAAGCAGCCAAACGCGTTTCGTTGGAACAAATCTCACATAAGATTGTCCGGGAATCGAATCCGGGCCTCCTTGGAGAAAGGCGAGCGACTTCGCTCTGAGACAAGATGATCCAATTTCATCCACCATTCACTTAACGTCGGTCAGTCGAGTCCAGATGTCCACTGTTCGTCAAAATGTATTGTGAAATAGTGGGTATAGTGTCTCTCTTCACGTATTTTTTCGTATCTTTCTTAACAACATTGCTTCCCATCACTCACCACGATTCACATGTCAGAGCTTCTCTTCCTCCTTTCAGCCCTAGAAATATCTGAAGAAGCCATCTCTCGTGTATTATACGCCTGCTCACATTCTCGTCTCACTTTGTATAAACCTCATTCCGACTCATCTCCACCTGCGTCATCTTTAACAATCTCCGCTGGATGTCACTCTGTTCCACATACCACAATCTGACATCACTCGCACACTAGCAAACATCACGATAGTGTCCTCTTCTTTTTATACCATTTCCTCTTGGATCTTCCGATTTAACGCTCAACGGGCCGCACATCCATCCCTCAAGCACTATTCCGTCTCGCATCTCCTGATTCCATTCTACCTCACCACTTGCCTCATCCCACCGCATTTCTCTCGCAGTCGATTTGACGGCGTCGTCGTGCTGCTGGTCGAGGCTTTTCCCCAGAGACCCGCGAGCAGCCGAGTGCCTGGTCACTAGACAAAGAGGATGTCGGAGAACGTGCTTGATTATTTCCTCGCGACGATTCGGTACAAAAGCAGTCCATTAGAGGAATTTTATGTTACTTGGAACGGCGTTCTGGCTCCTAGATACAGTCGACCCATACAACTTTCTGACGAATCCTATTCATATTGCAAGAAATTATAATTATGACTTGCACTATGTGTTTGCGCGTGAGTCTGTGAGCAGGTAACTGGGTATGACGTACGTATTTTTCCTGTATTTTCAGCAACCATGTTTTAAAAAATCACATCTTTATATTCTATAATAACTACAATCTCTGAAATGGCTAATTGGAGATTTCATTAAGATACCGGAACCGGGAGTGAGCTTACACGATTGTTTGTATCCCATTTTACTACTTTGTTTACGCACGGCTTTTATGGTTTAGAAGGAATAATGCGATTTAAAAGAAAAGGTAATCTATCTTTCCAGTTGTGACATTCGTAATTTGCGTGTCATCTCATCACATTAATGAAACATATTTTTATCGGTGGGGTACTGCTGATTACATGATACGATGTTGTTCTTAGAGGAGAATTTATATCCGGTATTTGTAAACAAACATCGAGAATTGACTTTCAATCAATACTAAAAATAGTGTCGGTATGCCATTCTAATCATTAGAAAGTGCTTAATTCAACATTTTCAAAATTTATTCTTTCAGTGACGTTCACTTTATTGCAATCGAGAGAAAGCCAACGACAGATTATTCAACAATTTTAAACGAATTAATTGGTGTGATTCAAACAGTTGGTGGATCAGATGTCATTGGATAATTAAAGCAATGCAACTGATGACCCTCAATAGTGTAGGCGCAATTCTGGGTACATTATTCGCACCACGAACTATTCAAAGTGGTGGCAGAAAACAGGTTCCTGTTACACTCGAGATGAATATTTAGGTCATAATATGGCAAACTCTCTGCGGAGAATTGGTATTTCGAATGTTATTGGTAAAACTAGTTTTCATAATGCCTCTTGTACTTAGTAGTAAGACTAGATCATCTCACTGCTCAGGTCGAGTTGCCACTTCAGTTGCATAAAAATATAAAATAAAAATAGAAAATCTTTGTTTTTTCACATGATATGCATCAACGAGAAAATAAAGTTTATTATTCCCTGTGAGCGATTAATGAGATTAGGATAAAATCTTACATTAATTATGCATGCCACACACATGCTCACTTGCTTTGAAAGCATGCAACACATGCTAATAAATGTTCACTTTTAAAATTATTACAGAAAAAAAGCTCTACTTTCTAAATATTTCTTATCTAGTAATAATAAATAAACAGACTGTTAGCTAGATCTGATAGAGCAACATATTAAGAACACTCCGCATGCTTTCGTAAACGAAATGTAAACATCTGACACGAATGTTTAACAATATGGATGGCGTTCAATACATGTCATCCCTGCATTTAAGAAATATTTTTATATTATTATTTTTAATGTAACGATAGAAATCATTAAGATTTCCCTTTTTAATATCTCATTTTGGTGAAACGTAGGATTCAAGAGACTCCCATAGATAAAACAGTGTTGGGACACCTTAATTCACTTTAAGGGCCGCCTCACCTTAATTCGCAAGCGCAGTTAGAGCGAGGTTGACACTTGCAGTGAGTGATGATGAAGATTTAGGGCTGGTGAAGGCAGCTACAAAGCGTTCTCTAAAGGAAGGCCTCCTTAAGAAGTCCCTTCTAAAAGAGAATTACTTGAGGCAAGACAAGTCTTCCCTTGCCTTGTTGCATGCTCAAGTGTTTTTAATCGTTATTTGTGAGTTAAATCGTAACAGGAAGTAAAATTATTAATCGTATTGTAACAAGTGTAAAAAATACTCGTAGTTAAAATTATTTAAGAATTACAAAAATTACTTCGTGCCTCATGTATTCATATATTTACAAGCATCATTACAAGCATCATTACATCATCAATCCATTTACATTTGATTTATCCATAGTATTAGAGTTGGATAAATAAAGTTATATTAAATAAGTTAAGATTATTTCATTTATCCCGCTCTACTACAAATTACCACAAGATAACACGGAAATAATTGTATTTCTAATTATATGTTCTTATTGATGGTCTTGGAAAATAGCGTAAAAATCGTAAATGTGTAGGTGAGTTCAATGTAAAGATAAACTAAAATGAATTGTATCCAACAATTCATACAAAATGAAATTATCATTATTCATATTACAGATGATTTATTTCAATTTATTCCATAACAGCGCGCGTTAATTCTCGCATCAATAATATTCGCGTTAAAAAGAAACTAAAACTTTAAAAATGTATTAAGTTGATCAATAAAAATTTTACCTCACCTCGTGAGCAGGCCTCCAGAGTTGTTTCGTAAGTAGCCGAGCTCATCATGGGCAAGAGTTGTTTTTATTTTGCACGCAAAATAAGGTTAAATCTCAGACACATTCCTAGCAGCACATAAAATATACGTGACTGTCACAGCTTTTGGTATACTCTAGAATCCACTTCTGATGAGATACATGTGAAAATTACCCTGAAGAACCAACCACCCTCTTTTGATAGTAGTTTGCTTTCCTAACCTCGCATAACTTCTCGGCTGTGCTGTGTGTTTTAAAAAGATATACAGTACTTCAGAGATAGTTTCACATGAAAGGTGTAATATTTATGGAAGTGTCTGGCTTCTTGCAAGAGATTCTGAATATTTTAAATGTGGTAAATGTCAGTTTTAGAAAATAAACATAGACGATGAATCACAATTAAACAGAAAACAAGTCGTGAGTGAATGTTTGTAATGTATGCTTTAAATTTGACTCCGGTAAAATATTTCGTAGAAAAGATCATGATAACCTGTGATATAAAACATATATAAAGCATGATATCCTGCGAAACCATTAGTGGCATGTCAAGGAAAAAACCACAGAGAAATATGTTGTACATGTTTTACTGGCTCGGAAAAATTATTATACTAATATATCAGGAAATCAAAAACACTTCCTTCAATGAACTTTAGAATAATGATCGTAATTGCCTATTAATCAACATTAAGTTTACAATTAAAAGAACCACCATTTAATATAAAAATAGGTGATTATAGAGATGGTACCCTTAATAACTGAATTGAAATAATACGTAGTGGTTGTGGACAACTTTTAATAATGTCAGTTTGTACGCCTTGAGCAACATCTCCAACAATTTGTCTCTTGTTAATTTGCTTGACGCGGGGCGCAACCCAGAGGAGTCGACGCACTTCATCGCGGGTGGAGAGAGCTCTGCGAACCCGCGATTTGGCGGGGGGGGGGGCGCACGGCGAACCAATTACGTCCGAACTAGACGGCGACCGAGCGCCGCCGCAGCGGGCGCCGCCAGAGAAGAGGTCGTTATTTCCCTGGCGAGCGAGAGCGAGTGCGCCTTTATGAAAACGTAGCGTCCGGCCGCCGCCGCAGCATCACGCATGCACGAGGGTGGGGGCGGTGAGGAGGCGGGACGGGGCGGTGAGAGGGCGAGGGGAGGAGGGTTGAGGGGGGACGGTGAGGGGGTGGGGCGGGGACGGTGAAGGGTGGGACAGGGGCGGAGAGGGGGAGGGGCGGGGGGCCTGGGTTGGTGGGGCGGGGTGGGTGGGACGGGGCGGGGAGGGGTGGGGGAGAGAGGGGCGAGGGTGAAGGGGCGGAGTGGGGACGGTGAGGGACCGGGTCGGGGCGAGATGGGCGGGCGGGCTGGCGGGCGGTCCGAGGTAGGCGGGCTCGCGGGGCGGGGGAGTCGTAGCGGGCGGGCGGGACGGGGGCGAAGACGGGCGGGGTGGCGCAGGGAGGGGCGGAGCGGAGAGGGTGCGGGGCAGGGTCGGAAAGGGGCGGGGGCGGGACAGGGACGGAGAGGGGCGGGCGGGGCGGTGAAGAGCGCGGCGGGGGCGGGGCGGAGTGCGCGGGCAGCGGGCTGGCGGGACGGGGATGGTGAGGGGGCGGGGCGGAGTCGCGGGCGAGCGGGGTAGGGCGCGGAGGAGGTGGGGAGAGGAGGGCGCGGGGCAGAGTCGGAGAGGGGCGGGGCGGGGGCGCGGGCGGGCGGGCTGGCGGGGCGGGGATGGTGAGGGGCCGGGGTGGGGCGGGGCGGGGCGGGAGTCGTGGGCGGGTAGGGTAGGTTAGGGCGAGGTGGGGGCGGGGTGGGGCGGGGTGGGGTGAGATGGGGCGAAGCGGGGGCGGGCGGGGGCGTGCGGAGTGCGCGGAAGCGTGTCAAGAGCGCGGCGGCGACTCGTGAAAAACGGCGCCGTAAAAATGGAGTGACCTCATTTCCGGTCGAGCAGCGACGGTCATTACGGCCCAATTGGTCTCGCCGCCACAAATAGCCCGCCGGCCCCCGCGCGCCGCGCCGTCCAGCCGCTGTCACGCGGTTCTGCGACTGTCGCCGTCGCCCCCTCCGCCCCCGCCGGCGCAGCGCCGGGCCCTCGGAGTACTCTTCTGGCGGTCGCTTTCCCTGGCCTTCAGATTCAGTTGTGTCCCCGCCCCCATCCTCTCGTAACATCTTTCACAACCTCTAATATATCAATGGCGACTCGTCTTCTACCGTTTCATCGTTTACCTGCTCATTCTTCTCCTTCTCTTTTCCGCCTCCTCTTCCACATCGCTACCTTCCCCCTCATATTTTTTCATCCTTCCTCTTTTATTTTACCGTCGAGTTTTTGACCTTATACCTATTCTCAATCTTCCTTCTCCTCCTGAACTCACTGCTATCCCAATCCAATTCAGAAATTTCAATATATGTTTCTCATCTCAAATCATATTCCCTTGGCGAGGATTTTGAAACCCTTCCTACCCATACCCCTCCTGTCCAAGCCCTTATTCTCACTTTTCAATTCGCACCTCCTGTCGATTTCCCGTTGCGACTGCGTTGTCGCAAGAGACCCCTTACTCAGCTGCCTTCACTTAAACTGCGTTGCCCCCTTCGAGCGGATCCTTTCCTCGAACTACCCTCGCTTTCGTTCGCTGTTGCCGTCAACTTAGCTTCTTCGTAGGAGTTGCATCTCTCCTTTCCTCGCCCACGTGGATTCTATATCAGCGGCGACACTTTCATTTGCTTCTGTGCTGAATCTTGATCTTTGAAACTCTCATACGTGCTCGTTTTGTCTCTTCTCTTTGTTGATAAATACTGACCTTCTCTCCCTCCCATCTGGTCTATCAGCCATTCAGTGCGTTCTCCAAAAACAGTAAGTTAATTCTACGGAATTATCCAACAACATCTTCCTTCCACTTCGCTCCTTCCCTCTTTCATGACTAATGAGCCTAAATATACGTACTCTTCAACCTAAAAATACCCCGCTCCTTTGTTTTTGTCGGTCTGCCTTACCCCTTCCGCCTACTTTTCCCTCTCCTAGCTTTGCCGTCTCGCCACTTGTCTCATTCCTTCCACTCACCTTCCGGTGCTATTTAATTCAACGCTGGCTGTCCTCACCCTCACAGTGTCCTCGTGGGGTTTCCTGGGCCCCGCCCCCCGCGCCGGCCGCTTGTCTCCGCGCCAGTCCTCCAATTTCCAGCAGCTCAGAGGGAACGCGCGTGCCTCTGTGACCTCTTCGTGATCTTCTGCTCAGACCCCTCCCCCACCCCCCACCGCCTCCGGCCAGTCAACCGCACAACCGTGTTTTCCACGAAACACAACGTTTTAACTTCAAAACCGCTTTGGAAGTAACCTGATATTATTCGCGCTAGAGATGCGTAAACTAATATTTGTTCTGCACTTTAGTTTCTTTGATATGATCGATTTTGGGAGACCAGTGCGCAATCATAAATCAGTGATTAAATCCGTACATTTTTGGATACTGTTCGACTTAGTTTTGTGAGAAAATTTAACATCGAACAGTCAACTATTACTTTGACATTATTTTTATATACACGTCATCAACACGAAGATTGTTTGTATCTATATAATATTTCAATTTAGTTATTGTATTTTATCTGAAGATATTCCGTTAAGTTATTACACAAATTTATAGATGTTGATAGTTCGTAGAGTGAATCTACTTCATTCTGTTATCTCTTTTCTTTTTTTCCGTTCATGTATTTATCCTTACTGCGTCCTATTTTTCATTGACATCTTCCCTGTTTATCGACATTATCATATATGTTGTCAGTGGCTTTTTTTACTGTTCTTGGAATTACCTGTAACTAATCTCATTTGGTAGAGATATAATATCATTTAATTTTATTTTTACTTTATTTTTAGTTTATCCAAACATCCTTATTAAATTTTTTCAAATAAAAAAGTAAAATGTTGCATTATATTTTATTGATAAAATCCAAATACGAATGAGGATTCTGAATAAAAAGTCAAAATTAGAAAGGAAGAAGAATGTTTGAATAAAATTGAAAACAGTAATGCAGGATAGAAATACGGAAAAGTGGCGAATATTTTGAGGTTAGACAAATCAATATTACGTATTCAGTTTGACACCAACGACCACCCTCTCAATCTACACAATTCATAGGACAAACACAACAATCACAGAAAAGTAGGTCACACTCTCTGGAACATTAATATCAGCACGCGCGATCTGGCCATAAAAATGGAAGACATTATGGGCTGTCACACTCGATCTGAGTAATGTTCTCGATCATTCCGACAATATGTGTGTTGATGTGAAATTATTAAAGACGTATTGAAAGGCATCACTTCAGAGAATCAAATAATTGCAAGGATGTTGAGTAAAGAAGAATTGATTTAGTTTCAAAATAAACTTTCACCTTATTGGATTTATATCACTCAATTGGATAGTAAAATCACGTAAACCTCAAAACCAGAGAATCTACATTTCTTATTAATAAAGATTCATCAGTAAGCACAAAAGGCATGCACATTTCAACAAATAGTGTTTGATTATAATTTAAATTCACACAATAATTAAAATTGTTCAAGAAACACATTTGATAAGTTTAGAAAAAGAAAGCATTAATTTCTAAATAAGCAATATTACTTCAACGGTCTATTGGATTGGATTATGTGAAAAAGGAGCCGAAGAAATGAAATTTAGTTCAATTACAGCAGGAGGTATTTTCATAATATATTTGACATTACGGTCAATTATTGATTTTACCGCTCGTAATTACTATGCGAAGTAACAAAAGTATAGTAACAAAAGTAACATGCCAGTAACAAAAAAATATTCCAGTAAAAAATCATTAAACTTAAAAAGAAAAACAGTTTTGAATGCTCTGTTTTCGCCAGAAGTAAATCGCGTAACATTAATCTACGATGCAACCGGCCCTGGCGGGACAAACTGAAACCACTTCGTGAATGCGGATGGGGGGGGGGAGGCATCCATTTACCCCAGGCGGTCGTCGTAGACTGACACGTGGTGTGGTGAGACAGTTGCCTACCGCTTCCCATCACAACGGTGCCAAGGCCTTCCTGAAAGCATACTATCTTGAAAGCTGTCCTGGGCGATATAACACATGTTATGGCTACATCATTTGAATATGCGACCAAAGCTGTATCTTAAGTACGTCAACAAGCGTCTCCAGTGACAATTGGCACACTTCCACGAGCTTTCTAGTTGTGTATCTAGTCGTGTTCTTCAAAGATATAATTTTTCTTTGATTTTTAATCGAGTTTTAGCCTATATATACTCAAAAATTATCAGATATAAACGATAATATGAATAGAAGAACGTCATCATGACAAGGCATGACTCGTCTTCTCATTGTTGAAGTATTTGTGGGGTAATGAGAATAAATGAGAATCCGTGGGAAGTCTCACATTTTCCATGTTGATTAGAAAAGTTATGTATCTTAATTCATGTGATAATGCGAAATTTTCAAAAATATATTGTTAAAGATTTTCATTTCGCGAAAAGAGTTACAAAATAATGTACAAAATTGTTCAAATTTTTCGACTGCCATTTCTTTTTGGCCATTTAATTTAATTCGTAATCAGAATTATTAATTTATGTTGTGTCGAAGAAAAATGTGTTTTCATAAGATCGATGGATAGTTATTTTTAAAACGAGGAAATTAAGTTGGATTTCACTCACGAAAGAGAGAGAGAGAGAGAGAGAGAGAGATAGATAGAGAGAGAGAGAGAGAGAGAGAGAGAGATGTTAGTTCCCGAGAGTGATAATGCGAAAAAAATGTTTCTCCCTGTGACTGAAACTCAGTTTTATGTAGCACACCAGATTTTCTCGTTTTAAGTTTTTGTTCGGTTTCTTGTTTTAATTTTAAAATCCCTTAGACGCTTGTGAAATAGATGATACACACTCCGAACATGCTTATCGATAGGCTTCAGAGATACGCGTGTTATTTGTTGATATTCTTGCTAGAAGGTGTATTTCAAACCTCATATATGCTATGATCGACATATATTCTGAGGACAATGTATCAGCTCCTTCAAATGTTTTAGAAGGGGAATTTGTATTATAAAAAATGTATCCTGGTATATCAAAGTACATTTATGTAGAACACGAAAACATCAATAAACAAATGAGTGAAAGGAAATTAAGTGGCGATGAGGAGGCGGTTTTACTTTCATGTTGCTATAATGCGGACATGACAAGGTCGCGAGCAAGGTAACTGACTTTATTAGAATTCGGATGCACTGCGACTAGAGCCAGGGGGTCGAGATCTAAAAGCACAGGGTTTTACAAAGTGCTCCAGAATAGCGGTACTGGATGCCTGGCCCATGACAGTTTTTTGGAGAAGTAATTTTATATATTTCCCCAAATGTAGCTCTTTTAATTTCCATTTTCTCTAATAAAGCAAAGAAAAAAATTCATTGAAAATAAATAATTCATCGGTTAGCTTTCAAATTGACAATTGTGACAAAAATTAAACATTTAGAATCAACATTAACTTTAATTCGTAATCTGTTTACTTAATTGCATTAACTTTGTTCATTCAAGTTAGGAGGTTTTACAGACAAACGTTCTTGCCTGATGAAAGAGATCTCCGTCCGTAAGCGAGAATTATTTACTTTTATAGATTTGTTGCTTTATTTACATGTTACATTTACATGTTGTTACTTGCAACAAATAATTGAATAATTTAATTAAAAATAACAACGAAAACAAGAAAATAATGTGCCATTAAAACATTCCTGCCTATTAGAAAAAATGATTATATAAGGTAGAATTTAAAAAGAAAATAAATATGAAATAGTAATAAATAGTAAAGAAGAATTTAATCATAATGCAAAACTCGAGTTTTTGATAGAACAAAGGCTAAAATATTTTGGTATGAAGGGTGACCTTGGTTGGTGGACTGTTACATTTAAAATATACGTTAAACACGAGTCCCCAAAAATCAAAATTACACAATGTTTATCTGATATATGATAATATGTATATCTTTTGATTCGTCTTTTACGCTCGTCACAATATATTAAAAATATGTATAGTTCTTTTAGAAAAACGCAAAGTTACCTCAATATCTCTTAAAATACAAGTGATAAAATCGAAACGAATACATGCATTAATTAGCCCCATTCCCTCATGCACTTTCGTGAAAACTGCATTGCAATAACATCAACCGTTGAAAAATTACAGGTGGTGCTAAAGTTCCGTGACTCACTCTGTATAACACAATAGTTTTGTACGTGCCAAGAAAAACAAACAAAGTTGTTCTTCCATGACGCAACACACAAATAGCAAATATTAACGGCGGGCAACGTCTTCCTTGAAGCTTCGATGTCTCATACCGGGAGCGGTAGCTCAGTGCATCAACTGATGTCACTGCAGCGCCTCTGACCGGGAGGTCCTAGGTTCCAGTCCTGACGGCAGCAGGATTTTCGACTCTAGCTTTTCATCTAGGTCGAAGTCAGTCGCTGTCTGGAGGAGAATTCTAGCGGCCGGCTGCTCTGATTAGTAGTTTTCCGTGGTTTCTCCGATCAACACCAGGCGAATGCCGGGGCAGTACCCTACCAAATGGGCCACGGACCGCGCGCGATCTGTCCTTCCACTTCCTTGTCCTATCCTCTTCCCTTATACACACACTTACACTAACACGCACGACACTACCACATATTCTGGGAGACCGGTCAGGAGCTTAGAGCTTGTCCCGGCTGGGGCGGTGCCCCGCTGGTGGGAGAGTCCTGGTTAGAGGGAAACCCCACTAGCCGATGGTAGGTCGGCGCCGGATCTCGCCATCCAGCGGGGGAAGATCACCGCAATCTCCCGAGATAAAACATGCACTACACTAACGGGACTAATGACCAAAGCAGTTGACGCGCCCGGAAACACGAAAAAATCAATCAATCAATCGATGTCTCATGACGTGAGCTGTGACGTTAGAAATGACGTCCTGAGTATGAGAATTTAGTCGGTCCGCGCAGTATGAGAATACGAAGAATATCACAATCTAATATTTGCATTTTTCAGTCAAAATCGAAATGTTTAATGGTTTGTGGATTTCCCCCGAGTTCAAGGGTAACTAACAAAAACATACACACCTCAAGTGGCCAATAGCTGCATACTTTTCTTTCAATTTTTGCATACATTGGAAATTAATCTTACTGTAGAATATTAAGTGTTGACGGCAACATTATGAATAAAAGTAACAATGCGTTGGCAGTGCTTATATGGCAAAATTATCCTTCTTCCAAAATTTAAGTAATTTAATTCAGACGGGAACAAATATATTCTTTATTGAAGGAAAAGGTGTTATTATAGTCATATTTTAATCATGTTTAAAAATAAACAATTTTTGCAGTAACCAGTTATATACGAGGATTCATGAATTCCATGAATAATGAAAAGAGTGCGAAAATAAACATTAAAAATTGTATACCTTTTTTTGCTCACTATATAATATATTTGGTATAATTGTGTATACGAGGCAGAAGTTGTTTGTGAACCCAAATTTCTCGTTATTTTATCATTTGTTTCATTCATTTTTATTTTATGTTTATTTTCTATAATATACCTCAAAATGACAATAAATCAAAAATAGCTTTTTGAGGAGTGTATATGAATAATGAACAACTAGCTCAACAATTAAATTTTCCAAAACATCGTTAGAATGAATATTGTAACTTAAGTGAAAATTTAATTCTTAGGTGCAGAGATATGAAAGCCAGAGAACTGCGGTTTCCGATTTCCCTTTCTTCTCAGTGACCGTCCCGCATTCCGCAAACTTGCACAACTTGTCGGACATGAGATTAGTAGCCTGTGTTCTGAAAATTGGTTTTCTCGTTCTTTCCCAAGGTCAACTTTAGTTTCAAATATTTTTATATCCCCATCTGCGATGGCATATTTAAGAGAGCTCAATTAAATATTATTTGTTGAGCATTCTGTAAGTAAATAATAAATTAATAAACAAATAGTAAAAATTCATTAATATTCTAGTTGTTGTGTCTTAAGTGAATTCGAAACACGAAATATTTCTTAGAAGTTCTAAATAAAAAAAGCTTTTCTCTATTTAATTTCCAAAATATATTATTTTGCACAGAAAATATATCTTCAAGGTAATATGCTCTAGGTAATTATTTTCAATAATTGCGTTGTTATCATAGTGTTTATATTACTATCATTATTTATCCCTGCATTATTATCTGTAAACCAAGCCTCTTTGGTGTATACATTGCTTACATTTTCTTCTTTGGTGCTTACATTTTCGAAAGTTTAATAGTTCCGTAAAAGCGATTATCACTTGAAAGATTAGTAATGAAGCATTATGATGCGCAGCAATTGTTTAGTTTAAATATTTAGTAGGAGCAATATTTATCAGATGTGACTCACAAAGTTAGGAGTGACTTTTAAAGTCTTCGCAAAACCTGACACTGCAATCCACACGATGGCATGGCATCGCAAGGATACAAGAAAATAGACACAACCTCTTATTCTTTGTTATTATATTTTCTTACGAGGCTTCAGCTCGAGCCTTCACCTGACATTCACGTCCTCAGTGCACCGTCGGAGTCTTTGGATTTCATGGAAGTGAAGGGATGGACTGTAAACCCATCGCCTAACCATAAGGAGGAAAGTAGGGGCAGAACAGGGAAAGAATGATTGTGCGACCCGTTATGGAAGTTTCTTTTCCGGCTTCGACAAGATTAGATCGGAAGAAACCAATCAGAACAGTCAGCCTCTTAACTTATCGCTGTGGCATCGTCTGACACACCTACTTCGTGGGTGCCACAGTTAGTACCTAGGTCCCCTCGGTAGACAGTCGGTGCATTTACTTGACATGTTTTAATTGAGAACTACAAAGCTTTAAACAGAACTCCCAACTATACACCCTGATGCACCCCGAACTCCTATATTGTCCTTGTTGATTTAATGTTGTAAAGCCATGCGAACGCGATGTTGCTCTCGATTACCATAACCAATAATCAGTGTGTTTGCCTTGTCCGCTCATTGAACAGACCTCGCATAAAACACCAGACATTTTGGCTGTCGAGGTAGTGGAAATAACATTGGAATGAATTCAGCGTGGAAGGACAAGCGGTCGACGACCGCTGGCAGCGTCCTTCACACGCCAGTAGAGTCATATGAACCAACTAAGTGAGAGCGCCTACTGTTACGAATTTAAATTATGATTATGTAAATTATGATTATATACTATATAACATAAAAATCCTTGAAAGACATAATATTGTAGAACAAGGATAATAAAAACTATTTTAAAAAAATTTTAAAAAATTAAATTATCGAAGAAAATACTGTAAATGCATTGGAAGTAACCGATAAATTCACGAGTCGCATAGGTGTCGGATTAATGCCTTTTTGAGTCTAAATGTTGAATAATAAAATATTACTAGATTCAAACAAAATAGAATCGGAAATAGTGAAGAGTATTTATTCTCGTCTTTTGAAGAACACGACCTAATCTCGGCGTATAATTTCATTTGTATTGGAGGTATTTTGGGGCGTATCACGATCATTTATAGTGCACGTGTGTGGATAAACACATTCTAACTGAAATATTGTAATTATTTCTGTGTTTATTAATATGTCAATAGAAGTGTTAAGGTCGAAATCGGTGCTGTGCAGACAGGAAAATAATTGAAGACCTTGAGGCAATAACATGCTATGCCATATTTCTGATGCAATTGAGGTATTAGTGTACTTCGGCGCCCTATAGATGTCTCTAGATGTTGCGGATATTTCGTCTAGTGAATGCTGATAGATTGTAAAAAATAAATATCATGTGCGTGGTTTTATCTTGTTTATGGAAATGGTTAACATTTACTTTCCTTATTCTCAAAACTTCGTATAGTGGCACAGAATGTTATTGCGCCGAAGTCTTCAATAATTTCAAATTTTAACCCTTCTAAATTTTCAGTATCATTTTGAAAAAAATCCAATTTTACTTGTGTATTGTATTATTTCAAATATCTCATTCAATAGTACATTATGAAGCGAGATGTAATGATGAGTATTAATATACGAGTGTGATATTACGATAGAAGCAAGTATCGTAAACTTCACACGAGTGTATTAATAGTCATTACATCGAGTTTCATAGGTTACTTTTTCTACAACTTTTATAATTTAAACTTTTACATTCAATCGTTTCGAGGCAGTTGACACGCAGAATTCAGCCAAGGCCACCTAGCGGCCAGCTTCCTAACCTACCCTCTCATGCTGCCGCAGGTGGCTGTAGTTAACAGTCTGCCTGCGAGGGAGTACTGCGCTAGTCAAATAGGATCAAAGTGAAATTACTGTCCAATTTATTTTAAATAATATTCCACAAAAAATACTACAAATAAAAGAAATTAAAACTGACAAGCATAATATCATACCCAATGCAATTTTTAATGTACACAATAGAACCAAACATTGACTAGAACGATTCTCAGTGATTAATTAAGTGTCAATACTTGGTTTATAAACGTCTCTGTGATTGATCAAGAACCTGTATCATAATGAAATCCGTATCGTAATGAGTATCATTACACAACGGGTTGCGGCCATCCAATGACAGAACTATACAATCGGAGTTTCTAAAAACAGCTTTAACGCCCCTGGCAGCGTGAAAAGTAAAAACGAGCCGCTGGGTTGTCGACAATCACCTCGCTCTCTTCTACTCCACGGCCACCACCACCACCACCACCACCACCGCAACGGGGGCGGTCCTCACACCACCACCACCACCACCGCAACGGGGGCGGTCCTCACACCGCCACCGCCACCGTCACCGGCGGCGCGCGCCGCGCCGTCGAGCCAGCCTGCGGCGATAAGATAGCGGCGGTGGCGGTGGCGGTGGCGGTGGCGGCGGCGCGTCACCACGGCCGCGACGGTGGCGGTGGCGGTGTCGGAGGCGGTGGCGACAGGCCGCCGCGTCGCGCCACGCCACGCCAGTCGTGTGCCCGCCGCGGTCCTCGTCACCGTCACCCAAGGGCCATGAGCGACGTCGCCGGTAAGTGCTTGCTGCCCCGGCCGCCCGCACGACGCAGGACGGTGGCCGGCGCGATGACATTTCACGTCGCAGTCAATTACTCCGTGTGCGAAACGCAATTACGACAGTGTTTGCAATATGTGTCATAGATTTTTCCCTGGCATAAACTAATATTTTCACGAGTTTTGTGCACATCATGTAAATCGTATAATTGACACTGTTAGTGGTGTTTTCATTATGTCGTTAAACGTTGTAAGTGGATTGATGATGTGGTGGTGTCATGTCATTTGCAAGGCGATTTCTTTCACATTTAGTGCTATAATGAGTGCATCATTAAGATATCAACAAACAAAAATAATTCATGTGGAATCCATAAGCTACTTTTCATGAGGACCAAATACGAGCATTTATTCGTGTTGTTGGTATCGTACTGAGTTACATCGTTATCCCAGTTTGGAAATAAATAAATAACAGAGGAATGCAGGAAATGCGATATTTTCTGAAGTAAAAAAATCAGGATTTTTACAGGAAAATCAGGTTTTCACCAAAAAATCACGTTTTTGTTTCGTGAATTTTAAATTAAAATATCCCACTGAAAAAAATGCTTAAAAGAGGAACATGAGCAGAAAGAAATAAAATGTTAGCAGAGACTCTTCTAAACATGTATCGTTCTTGAATTCAGTAGAAAGTGTAAATATGGGGGTTTTTCGAAAAGCATTCAGCTGTACGAAGACTAATGTGTGTAATTAAAACGTCAGTATATATTTCATATTCGCTGTGGTTATAAATTATGTAGACATCAAAATTAACCAGAATTATAACCAGTGATTTAGCGCTGACAGCAAAATTTCATTTTCATAGCACGAAAAACTCTCCGTCCCATGAGTTTCGCAACTGAGCCTGATCTTCTGTATTATCTTGTTATATTTAGATTAAAGCATGAGCAAATAAATGTCGGTTCCTTTTAAAATTCCATCAATAATGACTATCTACTACCGCCACCATAACATCAAACTTCAAAATGAAGTACTCGCATTATTTAGTCGCTAGATCGTGCAACGTACAGTCTTCAAATTAGATATGCACCTTTTTTTTTTAATTTTTAAAATTCATGTAGTGACTTGGTGTAGTTCAATCATGACTTAGTGTAGTTCATTCATGACTTAGTGTAGAGTTCACAGAATTTTAAAAATGTGCACAGAATTCACTTCTCCCCATAGCACGTCATACACAGTTTCAACCGTTTTTTTGACGTAAAATAAATCAACGCGTTTTCAGCGGACGCGAGCGATCATGAGGGGACGTTCAACGCCCCACATATCTAACAGAGCGGCGCAGTGCGTAGTGCTGCACGCGATCTGCGCTTTCGCCAATCAGCGCCGCGGCGGCGCAGTGAGCGTCTGCGCGCGAAAACTTCCGGCAGCGCTTCCGCCTGCGCACACTGCAATTCGGCGAACTTGGCGCGCAGCGGTCACCAACCAAAGTGTGCTCATAGTCACAGACGCAGAAAATGACTATCGCAACATTTGCCACAAGTTCGTATTACACACGAACTTACAATAACTAATCATTCATTTTTCATGTATTAGAGTTAAGATATCTGAAGTATCTTATAATTTTCTATTAAGTTTTAATTAGGTTGATATGATGTGACTTGTCGCGCAGCGGTCACCAACGAAAGTGTGTTCATAGTCACAGACGTAAAAAATGACTATCGCAACAATTGCCACAAGTTCGTATTACACACGAACATACAACAACTCTAAGCATTCATTCTTAAATGTATTGGAGTTACCACGTTATGATACCTGACGTATCTTATAATTTTCTATTAAGTTTTAATTAAGTTGATATGATGTGACTTGTCGCGCAGCGGTCACCAACGAAAGTGTGTTCATAGTCACAGACGTAAAAAATGACTATCGCAACAATTGCCACAAGTTCGTATTACACACGAACATACAACAACTCTAAGCATTCATTCTTAAATGTATTGGAGTTACCACGTTATGATACCTGACGTATCTTATAATTTTCTATTAAGTTTTAATTAAGTTGATATGATGTGACTTGTCGCGCAGCGGTCACCAACGAAAGTGTGTTCATAGTCACAGACGTAAAAAATGACTATCGCAACAATTGCCACAAGTTCGTATTACACACGAACATACAACAACTCTAAGCATTCATTCTTAAATGTATTGGAGTTACCACGTTATGATACCTGACGTATCTTATAATTTTCTATTAAGTTTTAATTAAGTTGATATGATGTGACTTGTCGCGCAGCGGTCACCAACGAAAGTGTGTTCATAGTCACAGACGTAAAAAATGACTATCGCAACAATTGCCACAAGTTCGTATTACACACGAACATACAACAACTCTAAGCATTCATTCTTAAATGTATTGGAGTTACCACGTTATGATACCTGACGTATCTTATAATTTTCTATTAAGTTTTAATTAAGTTGATATGATGTGACTTGTCGCGCAGCGGTCACCAACGAAAGTGTGTTCATAGTCACAGACGTAAAAAATGACTATCGCAACAATTGCCACAAGTTCGTATTACACACGAACATACAACAACTCTAAGCATTCATTCTTAAATGTATTGGAGTTACCACGTTATGATACCTGATGTACCTTATAATTTTTTTATTGTTTTAATTAGGTTGGTATTTATGTGACTTAAAACACGTAACCATCCTAATATCAGCAAACTGTGTGTGACGACAGTGTTTGCAATATGTGTCATAGATTTTCCCGGGCATAAACTAATATTTTCACGAGTTTTTTGCATATCTTGTGAAGCGTATAATTGACACTGTTAATAGCCTGTTGCCATAATCCTATTACCTTCGCAACATGAAACAATATTGCTTTGACAAAACGTCCTAAAATACTAATTCTGTGTAGATGGAAATGATTCACGAACTTATGAGTACATGGATCATCTCTCAATTAAGATAACTCATTGATTGATTGAATATTTCATGTATTCAACACGATAGGCAATTGACGAAAATATTAATAAATACTGTATGTCATGAATTAATTAATGGATATGTTCTATTTATAATATTATAGGTTCAGAGAGTGCACATATTCTCTTATACCAACAATTCCACAAAATTTGTAGGATAGTAATTTGGATAAATGATTTTCTGTTTTCCTAAAAAGTATCCTCCTTCGTCTCGTATCTCTTTTGAGAGTTGGCTGTTTACACTGTGATAGACGGGGAGTAAATACTTCGTTATTTTATCACTCTTCTATTAGGCCGTTGTCAATGTTACAGTGAGATTTCTCTCGAAAAGAACCTTCTTCGTCAGATACAACTGCGAAATGTGAGCTGTAATATTTGAGTGCTACAAATTCACTCATAGTTCGTTATTGGATGTTGCCGAAGCATAATGGTCTGTATTAGCATGGCCATCCACATGAAAATAGGTACAAATTAAACCTAGCAGTGAGAAGACTGAACCGTTAGATGACTGCCAAAAGCAAATTTTCTTCCAGTTTAATATTGTGAAGTCATACATACATTGTTTAAATGTGAGCATTATTCGGAATAGATGATTATGATACTGACAACACATTCTATTATTTTTGTAATTATTTTGTATTAATGTTATATTTTATGTATATTAGAATACTCTTCCATTTCTAAACTGTGATTAACTATGACATATTTCGAAACACTGAATTTTATTTCAATAATTCTTATTTCACAGATATTAAACACGAACATCAGCCTGCCTTAATTGAGAATTTCGAGTCTTCTACGGCTCTTCACACCCCTGCTTTCAATTTTTTTACCACATGCGCCATTAATAAACGCCAACAAAAATTCCAATAACAGACTAACTACTTAAATGCTTCAACACTTTCCAGCACTACCCCAAGGCATCTGGGATAATGCAATGTATATGGCATTAGCAGGAACCCAGGGGCTTTCAGGGAGCGGTCACACGGCTGGACCCGCCCCCCGGGGCGACGGGGGGGGGGAGGGCAGTGGCGGTGTTCGCCCTTCGCCCCAGGCGCCGGATGAAGCGTAAATTGATTTTGTTAAAGCGCCCTGTTAATTAAATTGCGAGGAGGCGCGGGTTTCGCGCGGGATGCTGAGAAGCGGCGCGAGCGATCAAAGCGGCGCGGGAACAGAAGCCGCGCTCTCCCTCGGCGCCGCCCCGCCCCGCGCCCTTCTTCGGCTACCCATCTCCTCGCCACCCGCCTCCCTGCCTCCCAGCTCGCGTCGCTTAAGCGGCTTCGCGTGGCTTCTGTCAGTGGGTTGCGTGCGTCTCAGCGTCGTTGCTGCTCTGGCTTCTCACGGCCTTCCCTCGTTGCCTTCTCCACCTCTGTCTCTCTCCGACTCTCTCTGTCTCTCTCTCTCTCCGACTCTCTCTGTCTCTCTCCGACTCTTTCTTTGTCTCTCTCCGACTCTTTCTTTGTCTCTCTCCGACTCTTTCTTTGTCTCTCTCCGACTCTTTCTTTGTCTCTCTCCGACTCTTTCTTTCTCTCTCCGACTCTTTCTTTGTCTCTCTCCGACTCTCTCTCTGTCTCTCTCCGACTCTTTCTTTGTCTCTCTCCGACTCTCTCTCTGTCTCTCTCCAACTCTCTCTCTGTCTCTCTCCAACTTTCTCTGTTTCTCTCTCTGTCTCTTTCTCTGTCTCTCTCTGTCTCTCTCCGTCTCTCTCTGTCTCTCTCCGACTCTTTCTTTGTCTCTCTCCGACTCTTTCTTTGTCTCTCTCCGACTCTCTCTCTGTCTCTCTCCAACTCTCTCTCTCTCTGTCTCTCTCCAACTTTCTCTGTTTCTCTCTCTGTCTCTCTCCGTCCCTCTCCGTCTCTCTCCGTCTCTCTCTGTCTCTCTCTGTCTCTCTGTCTCTTTCTTTCTGTCTGTCAAATCCACTGCTATTCTTCTCAGACTTTATTTTTATTTTCTTCCTATCTGCAGTTTTCTCTTCGTTATTTCTAATATAGCGGCTGCCAGATGTCCAGTGTCCCAGACCACCCCTCTCCCCGCTTACCTCATGGTTGATCCCGGGCCAGATCCTGTTCTTCACCGGCATTCCTTCAGACGTGCCTCAATTTTACGTTCCTTTCAGACGTCCCCAGCAAATCTTTCCCTCTCCTTCCTTTTGTTGTTTCCTCTCCTTCGCATCTCGTCGATCTTTCGCGGCGCCCTTCCAATTTTAGCTTCTCAATGCCAGCAGCCCCCGTCGCTGCACCGCTTGCGTCTTTCCTCTCCCCGCCTCCCGGGGCTGGGGAGCGGGGAGGCAGGCGCGGAGCGGGGCAGAGGCGGAAGCGGAGGTAGGGGTCTCCAGTGTCCGCCGCCGCGTGGAAGCGAACAATGAGCGCCCGGCGGCCGCGGGAGGCCCTCAATGGCCGTCCTGATTGGCTCCTCCAGTTACCGCGCGACCAGCGGCGCCTGCTCTGAGAGGTCTCTCGCGCCTTTTGGTTTGGTTTGGTTTGCTTTGCTTTGCTTTGGTCGGTTGTTAGTGATTGCGGGGGCGTCAACAACCGAGGTCATTAGTCCCGTAAGTGTAGTTGTCCTCGGGAGGTGGCGGTGATCTTCTCCCGCTGGATGGCGAGATCTGGCGCCGACCTACCGTCGGCTAGTGGGGTTTTGCCCAACCAGATATCTCCCACCAGCGGGGCACCGCCCCAGCCGGGACAAGCTCTAAGCTCCCGACCGGTCTCCTGGAATATGTGGTAGTGCAGTGCATGTTAGTGTAAACGTGTGTATAGGGAGGATAGGACAAGGAAGGTGAGGATCGTACAAGGAAGAGGAAGGAAAGATCGCGCGCGGTCCGTGGCCCGTTTGTTACGGTACTGCTCCGGCATTCGGCTGGCGTTGATCGGAGAAACCACGAAAAACTACCGATCAGACTCTAGAATTCTGCGTCTGAATTCGACGTCGCTGACAAACGAGTGTCGAAAATCCTGCCACTGTCCATCGGGACTCGAACCTAGGGCCTCCCGTTTTGAGGCACTGCAGTGACATCAGTTGATGCACTAAGCCACCTTTGCCGGTCATCCCGTGCGTCTTTCGCGGAGAATCCGCTATTGCAGTGTGCGCTGACGCATAGGTAGCGAAACCTCGGAAGTCGATGTTCCTTATGCAACATAAGACATTGCGATGGTCGTCGTATTTCTCACTTTTTCACTTTAATATACTGCGTCGATATTCCACTGCTAAGATGGAATTTAGTTTGAACAGTGAAACCTGCAAAACGGCCACCTAAGCGGGAATTTCGATTAACAGCAATTTTTTTTCCCGCAGAACTGATTTTCCCACGACGGGTGTAAATATTCCTTCTTTTCTCAGCGGTCATCTGGTTCTACGGCCAGCGGCCAGGCATATCTGTTAGATTAAGCTGTAGTCGAACACAATTTGCTAAAGAGTGCGCAATTTTATGCCGCAACGCTATAAAAAGCGGAAGACTTTTAGATATTACTGTATGTTCAGTATATTCATGCATTGGGACGCAATGTCTTATTAGTGAAACAGTGATGTACATTTGCTTATTTTGTTGGTCACATGACTGTGTTTCAGGCATCAATAAATGATTTTCTTACATGCTCTAAAATATCCTTAGAGTGAAAACTGCAGTTTCAAGTCTAGTTGGGAAAAAGTTTAGAAATGATAAGAAACAAGTGGCGTGTAAAAGAAGAGTGCAAAAGTGAATTGAACGGTTTTGTAGAAGCTTTATTTAGAGAGCACACGTGCAAGAAACTTCTGATATTATGTATTAGGTAGATTGAATGTATTAACCAACAATGGATACTAACTTTATTACAAATATTAGAAGTAGACCAGATACCCGCTCTCCGTATTCTCGAAATCTTAAGCAGCCTAATCTGTATTAATCATTATTCCGAAACAATGCTTAACACAGATTTCACAACCTAATTTACGTTTTCCAGGTTAAATTTCGAACAATTTTAGTACAGGATTTTAGGATAGTGCGCAGTAAAGAATGTTGTGAAAAACGCTATCGTAAATTTGTATTTTATAGTTTCTTCTTGTTTTTCTAATTATACGTATTAATAGTATTTTTAATAATCAAGGAAAAACCGCGAGTAGTTGTAAAAACAAACACAAAGAACAAACTGCTACTTTATGAATATGAGGCAGAACAAGGAAAACACAACACAGTTGTATCTGGCAAGTCGAGCAGCATGCGGGTGGGCCACTGGGAATTTATCATGGAAGGTTTCACATGAGGCCACAAAAGTCATGTCAGCTGCGTAGTAGCCGTTTCCGCAATGGGTACCAATGCAGCTTTATTTCAAATATTCGCAATACAGAATTTAATGCTATATTCGTTGCGTTTGGAATTTTGACGAATACAAGTCGTTTACGTAATATTTAACGGGTTTTTTCAGTGACACGTACCTACAGATAAGTTATTACGAGTACACGCCCATACGACAACTTCGAAACGAGACTGCTCTGGGAAGTTTCGTCACAATCTTTCAAGGCCTATTTGTATAGAAAATTCCTCACCCACGCATCACCTCCATCTGACTCACCATTGTAATCGTCTCCCTCTCTGCCAGCACCGTTTACTTCCTTCTGTCGCCAGGACTCGCCCAACTGCATCCCGGGGATATTTTTCCCTCGCTCTCCTATCCAGGTTATCTCATTTCACTTTTCGTTGCTTGAAAAGGAATAGCCCAAATCCATCCCGTTTCGTTCATCCTGTGTTTCGGAAGGACTTAACATTTTAGTCAAGTTTTCATTCATAAGAAGCACATACAGATGGTCTCGCATCAGTCCAGAGAATACCTCGAACACAGGTGAATATGGCAGAATCTTCGGAAGTGTTAATTCAGCGAGTAAAGACAATGCTCGTGATCCGAGAATTTATGTTCTGTTTCCACAAACTTTTAAGTGCTGGTTTAAACGTTATCAGTGCTCTAAAGTCTGGAAGAGAATGCTCAGGGCATCAACTGATGTCACTGCAGTCCCTTTGACCGGGAGGTCCTAGGTTCGAATCCCGACGATGGCAGGATTTTTGACACTAGCTTGTGAGTTAGGTCGAATTCAGTCGCTGTCTGGTGGAGAATTCTACCAGTCGATAGCTCTAATCTGTAGTTTTCCGTTTTTTCTCCGATCAACACCAGACGAATTCCGGAGCAGTACCCTACCAAACGGGCCACGGGCCGCGCGCGATCATTCCTACCTCTTCCTTGTCCTATCCTCAACCCTTACACACACACTTACTCTAGCATGCACTACACTACCACATATTCCGGAAGACCGTTCGGGAGGTTAGACCTTGTCGTGACTGGGGCGGTGCCCCGCTGGTGGGAGATAGCCCCGGATCTCGCCATCCAGCGGAGGAAGACCACCGCCAGCTCCCAAGAAAAAATACGAACTACACGTACGGGACTAATGACCATAGTAGTTGACGCGCCCGGAATCACTACCAATCAATCAGTGCATCAAAGTTGACCGCGGGATGCAGTTGGTACACACCGCCGCCGCCAGGGGCGTGGGTGAGCCAGTCGCGGGCGCCGCACCTTCTTTACGCGATAAGCGCCCTCCCGAAGGAGCGGAAGGCGCGAGAGGAGGGGAGGGGAGGGGGAGGGGAGGGAAGGCGACCGGCTGCGGCTGCGTGGGGAGAATGCCGGGACTTCGGCGCCGCGCGCGCGGTGATTTATGAAGTTGCTGGGAATGCGCCGCCAAGTATGCGTCGACTTCCGCCGCGCGATTCGGGGCTCTCGATTGCGACCCCGAGGTCGCCTCCCCCCCCCCGCGACGACGCAGCACCGCATCGCCCCGCGCGCTGTGCTCAGTGCCGGAGCGAGACAATTTTGGCCCCGAGCAATACTGAAAAGAAACCCTCCTCTCCCCCTCCCCGAAAAAATTAAAAAAATGTGTCAGTTTTTAATAATTTTAAGAAGTTTCTTGATAAATCTTTCATATTTTTTAAATTATTTTGGAGAAGGGAGGGGGCCTTCGTTTCAGTATTCTTCGTTTCAATAACGAAAATTACGTTGACGCTAGAAAAATTGTGTGGAAATATATTGTAAATAATAGTTTTAAGTAATGTTATTTAGTGATCAAGTAATATTATTTCCACTGTCAATTTAAAACGCTAAAAAAATTGTTGTGTTTAGTTAGTGTCTAATAAAATTACTTGCTGTTAAATACTTGAAATAATAATTAGAATTTCCAATTGGACCCATTTTAATGTTAACGTCACTTGATTCATTTCATAGAGGCCCACCTTATACGAATGACTATAATTAACTATTTAAAGTAAAAATTTCTATGAAAATGTTATTAATTATTGATCAGCCTACTGTACCGCAACTTATAAAATGACGATAACATTTTTCTCGGGTTCTAATTTCTTTTTTTTTACAATTTTTTTCCATCAGTCCCATGACTAATGGGACCCATGATGTGACCCCTTGATTTCGAGGCTCCAGGCGAACGCCCGGTCTGGCAATGCCCAGCGTCGGGACTGGCTGTGCTGTGCCGTGGCCTCGCTTTTAGTAATGCGGGCTCCGCTCGACCGGAAGTGAGCATTCGCTGATAAAAATGAGTGAGAAATGGATGAAATTATCGGCAGAACCGAGGAGACAATGACTGCTGAAAGTTTCTATACTTGGTAATGACCCGATCATTGTCGATAATAACGATAGTTTTTCCCTAACATTTCGTCAAATCCAATTATGTCATCAACAAAACATTTTTGATACAAGTTGCTGTATTTTTGGTTGAATTGATTACAATACGGCTTGATATATTGATTGATTTGATACAAGTTGATTGAATTGATTTATTTCTTCGAAGTTCAGTAAAACCTCTTTGTAATGAGAAGTACAATCTGCGCACATTTCCTTGAGCTCCAGAATCTCTTCCCCACCTTTTAACCATAAAAAGATAAATGATGATTAAAAGAATCAACAGCAAGAACTTTCCTCAGTGGTGCGGCACTTGTCATACGTCATGCATTTGTTCTCAAGATCATTCGCTTGGAAACGCGTCTTGTCGAGCGGATGTGATAAAAGTGAACGACAAAGAGTCTGAAATGAATAGCAAAATCCGATGACAATGCCGAAGGCTACAAAACATGCCTGGGATTGGCATTACATCATCAAAAATAACTGCAACAGCAGCGCCGCTATATTTCAGTAACATATCAGCGTTAACCAGTGCTGATGTGCCGAGTCTAGTTACGTAAAATAAGGCATTAACTAACATTCAAACATCCATATGCAACTACATCATTAACGATGGCATCTGCATTATCCAATACATCATATTAAAACAAGCATATCTAGTAACATGCCATCAATATCTGCATTGCAACTGCCTCGTAGGTAATAATTTTACCATTATGTAGTCACATCATAGAGTCACTTTATTATATTAACTTACTAAATACCAATAACAATCAAAAGTCATGCATTCCTTCTTGGATACAATTCGTGTGATAAACTCTCTTAGTCAACTCATTTCATTAGAAATGTAAAACTTTATGTGAAGTTCCATTCAAGAAAAATTAAAATGTTCAAAAAATTCAAACTAAACGTAGATATGATTTATAAATCGATATGTATATATACACATGAGATTTGGGTCATCAACTCTCCAGCCAGGTCATGAGTTAGTAAAAATATGGATTAATTACTTCTAGGAAAAGACTTATTTCAAACACTATAAAATGTAATACTGATAAATTAATAACTGAACAAAGCCAACCGAGACCTAAAGGCCTGGAGTCTTAGTATTTGTCGCAGCACAAATTACGCAAACGTCAGCCAGTTTGTCACGCCAAGCTACTTGTTCGTACTCTCCGCAGTGCTGCGTCATCTCCTTTTGCAGATCCTCGTGATTTTTTCTTTTCCCTCGCAGCTGCAAAGCGAGCAAAACATTATTTCTCACAACGCTCCGTTGCTAGGTTCTCTTAAAAATGCATTGTCATTAAAATAGCCGGACAACTTTTTTTAAATTGCGCTCATATTGGAATCACGCCTCCAATTAATGTGTCTCGAATCAACTGTGTCAGTAGTACTGCCGAATATAAAGGTCCCCTTCGCGTTTTCCAAATGCAGAGTTCTTGCTCGGAATCAGCACGTCAATAATAATAATAATAATAATAATAATAATAATAATAATAATAATAATAATAATAATAATAAGAATAATAATAATAATAATAATAATAATAGTAATAATAATAGTAGTAGTAATAATAATAATAATAATAATAATAGAAGATGAAAATAGCTAAAGAATAGAGCAATTTATTACTTGCGTTACTTGTAACTTAAAAATGATTACTAAACATTTGTGTTATAACATGAAATGCTCAATTGTTTTCTTGATTGACGTAAATCATGTCTTGAAAATTTAAAATATTGTACAATGTAAGTGGTTTTAAAGCTAATTTAAACCCAATGTAGAATACCATGATCACAATATGTATCTCAATAATAGATGTAAAACTCGCAGTTTTGACGTCGAAAATTAGTTGAGAAACAACTTTTTGCGGACGATACAATTGAAAAAGACTTCTTCCACTGAATAAGTACATGTGATTTATCATTTGCTTACGTATCATTTCAGTGTCGCGACAGGATATGACGCATCATGCGACGTCATGAACACAGTTCTAATAAAAACGCTTGTGCATTTCGTGATGCCTTTCGGAGTACACTATCGTACCCACTCCTCTATTGGCATCGACTACCATCAAAATTGCGAAACAGCCAAGCCATAGCGAATCTAGATGTATCAAGACTAAAATCTCACATGAGAGCCTTATTTTCAGTTGCCGTCTCCGCTCAGAATGCGTAACAACACTAGGTCTTTATATAGAGATGAAGCGACTCTCTGCCGGATGTATGAAGACAGTCAGAGAAGCTTGAACCGGAAAAATCCTTATATATCTGCATCGTTTCTCAGGGACGTTTGCAGCTTATGTTCCGTTGTGACGAAAACGACCGCCCTCGTAAGCATCTCCGGTTTGTCGTAGACTTATCTCAATCGATATCCAATGCCTTTTTGTAACACATTTATTAATTTTGGATGGATTACATCATTCAGTGCAATTACTTCACAGATATATTTTCAGACTTATTCTAGTTAAATTATCTAAGCTAACTTAATCTATACATTGAAGAGGATATTCTAGGGGAGAACCTCAGGGTTAAGAATCGCGGTTGGCTAAAATTTTGAGGAAGGCTTTAAAAGGAAATCTATTTTTTATTCGGGTGTGGGTTGGATTTTTCGGTAGTTTGTAATGGAATGCTGCTGGTATGTCTGTTAGGTTTTGGTAGAAGTTGTGTGATATTTGTGCTATTTGGTTTATTATTGTATTGATGTTTAATTCTGAACCAGGGTGCGTTTGTGCTTAATCAGGGATTGAGTTGAATTTTGCCCAGGTTTTGATTTTTTGAGGTTTGCCCAGGTTTCTATGTTATTTAAATGATTTTGGGTTTGTGATCGGAGGTTACTTAGTGAGTATCCTGAGGCAAATAGGGTTGTATCGTCTGCTAATTGACCTATATTAGAAGGAATGTGAAGGAATATATGATGAAGGAATGTCTGTTATGTATATGTTGAATAATATTGAAAATAATATTGGAGGGGGAGCCTTGCGGGACGCCTGCTTTGATAATGGGTGGGGTGGAGAGGTGATTGTTCACTTTTCCAGCGCCAATTGCGGCGACGACGGCCATTTTGTTTCCTTGAGAACATTGATTGATTGATTTTGTTTTCGTGTTTCCGGGCGCGTCAACTGCATCGATCATTAGTCCCGTTAGTGTAGTGCATGTTTTTTCTCGGGAGATGGGGTGATCTTCCCCCGCTGGATGGCGAGATCCGGCGCCGACCTACCGTCAGCTAGTGGGATTTCCCCCTAACCAGGACTCTCCCACCAGCGGGGCACCGCCCCAGCCGGGACAAGCTCTAAGCTCCCGACCGGTCTCCAGACATGTGTGGTAGTGTAGTGCATGTTATTGTAAGTGTGTGTGTAAAGGGAGAGGATAGGACAAGGAAGAGGAAGGACAGATCGCGCGCGGTCCGTGGCCCGCTTGTTAGGGTACTGCTCCGGCATTCGCCTGGTGTTGATCGGAGAAACCACGGAAAACTACCGATCAGAGCAGCCGGCCGCTAGAATTCTCCTCCAGACAGCGACTGAATTCGACTGAAAAGCTGGTGTCGAAAATCCTGCCGCCGTAGGGAGTGGGAACCTAGGACCTCCCGGTCAGAGGCGCTGTCTTCAGAACAGTGTGCGCGCGAAACAAGCGAGGGGAAGCCATTGTTAAGTGGCGGGTCGGAGTTCAACTGTTTCCCGGAGCTTTCTTCGGGTTGGCGCGCGCCTTGCCCGCGCTCCACGCCGCCGCCGCCGCCGCTTGTGGTAGTGGTGGGCGTGTTCCTTATCGCGCGCGGGCGGCGCCGTGCGCGAGATATCGCCTGCTCTTGCTTTCCGCTTCCCGCGCGCGCCGCGCTCCGCCGCCGGGCGAAAGTGGAAATGAATGCGGGGACCGGAACGACGACTTCCACGCGCGGCGGAGGCGGAGCCAAGGTGGGCGCACGGAGGCCGCGCTGTGTACTCAAAAGTGACCGAGAATGAGGGAAAATTGCGTGTTCTTTTTGGGGGGGAACCTTGAATTCTGAAAGCGCCAATTATTACACGTTCTTGTGGTGAAATCCGTTTTTTTTTCTATCTGCGATATTTTCGGAGATATAATAAAATGGTTTTCAATTGATTGATTGTTAGTGATTCCGGGCGCGTCAACTATTATGGTCATTCGTCACTATTATGAACCCCAGGAATCACTTACCATGGCTGAGGGTTCATTTGAAAGCTTGGAGAGCGTGTCAATCTAAAATTGGTTTTGCTCCTCTACGACCTCCCAGAGTCAGGGATGCTCTATTTAAATTCAGTAACAATTGGGAAGCCGCCAGGTCCACTTAGAGAGGCGTTTGAAAGCACATTTGAAAACTTGGAAAGCATTTTCATTTCTTCACATTACCGGCCTTTTTAGGTATTTCAACAGAAAGCTTTTATATACTTCGGATAGTAACATGATTATTTGATCAACATTTCTCAAAGGCATTGCTAGTTTCTAGATACTTCATGGTAATGATTTTTAAAACACTCCTCACACATAATGTATTTTCAACCCAGATCAAAAGCGATGGGACTCTCGGTCGGGCTGATTGATCTGTTCTCGGGATGATCAGCGTATTGTCTTGTTAACTACGTGTGTCCGATGTAGTGGTTTTGTGTGTGTTTGGATGAATGGTGACAGATGCCTTCATTATCAGTTGACCAGAGCACTTGGTACGCTATTGCTTCAGCACCTGCGAATGGCAAGAGCAACGAAAATACGATGATAAACAGTACGTGTTGAGGGACATTGAAGCAATCTTGCTGCAGAAATGAGCATTTCACACTTTGAACACGCTTTGTGGGCGTTAAACACGCGCATCGGAAATGCACATAGATAACCGATTTCACACAAATTCGCGCAGCTTTTGGAGAGATCTAACACTTCTCAACTCTGCTAATTGCTTGCCGGGATGCGAATTTTCCTCCATCTATTCATCAATAATTATTTATTAATGTGATAAAATAGAACTTTTTAAAGAAGTTATGAAATATCATGATGACAATTTTGTCGTATTTGTCACATAACTGTGTAAGTTTGGTATTATTATTGCATAGCTCTCATGTCATAGTGGACGTTGCGGGAATCGATATTTTCCTCTGCTCGTATTTTTTAGATTTACAGAAATTATGAAAGTTCAAATAGGTTTTCGGAGTAAAGTGTACATTTATAACATGTTTGCTATCTAAATTTCTCAAGGGCCATATTCACTGAGAAATTTTATTCATAATATTTCGAAATATGATTAAAATCTTCCAGAATCCTTTAGTTAAGTATAACATCCGACCAACCAATGACATTCCGACAGTATTTTTGGTGTCTGTTTATTACTGATGACGTTATTTTCACATTCTCACACTTGTAAGAAGAGAAAGTATTACAATATTGCGCCGGGAAACGACGATTCTTTGAGAGAACATTCTTATTGCCGTGCCCTGGTAACGAAAAAGTGGATAAATCCTGTTCCTTCCAAGAATTGCAAAGACATGACACCTACACAAAGTAATAATTCATGTACAGTTCATATGTAAGCTAATAAATTAACTTTGTTAGACAATTTTCACAGCATACTCTTACATGTTTTAAGAGTTTGTGATATTTAGTAAAAACCTTTCTGACAACATTACTTCAAATCCAGAGAATACTAAATATATTTTTCATGACACGCTTCGTTAGGTAATTGATTTGCCCGTTTACGTCTTAGTTGAGGTATAAAGACTTGCTGGTATATGTAACATTATCAGTAGTTACTAAAGGCATCGTGGTTTTCAGTTTGGTGCATCTACCAACTCCTCTCAGAACCAGTACGTAGCCGTGATTGTAAACTTCTTTTTCGAAGACATTTCAGGTTTCGGCTTCCCAATTAACAGGAAATGCCGAAGCTGGGCGCGACGCGAGGGCAACACACGCAGGTGCACCGAGTTCGCGTCTCGGCAGGGAAAATAATTTTTGCTGGTTGAAAACACTTTTGCATGTTTATGTAGTAGTGTCAAATGGCGGAGCAGTTAGAAGTAATGCGAGAAAGTATCTCCTGTTGAGAGCCACTGGTTTCATTTTAGGGTTCATAAACGGAGTTTCTAGTGCAAAGGCAATTTGAAAAGAAAGTTTAAACCGGCTTAAACCCTTTAATATAGTTGCGACCCATATTTAGAGTACTCGGGCGATCCACACCTGACTTCCCCGTATCTTGGCAGTTTGCCCGGCTCCTCTGTACCGGGGAGGGGGAAGCAGTGGAACCATGCATTATATCAGACTTGGTGCATCTACCCTCTCGGAACCAGTCTGTAACCGTGATTGTAAACTTCTTTTTCGAAGGCATTTCAGGTTTCGGCGTCCCAATTAACAGGAAATGCCGAAGCTGTACGCGACGCGAGGGCAACATTCGCAATGACATTAATGCATTTAATTAACAGTCGCGTCCGCGGCCGGTGACCGTGCGGCAGATGGCGGCACCGCTGTCGACAACGGAGCAGCGCGGCGCAATTAGGCGCATCGCGGTTTCCAATGGCGACCGACCGACCGTGACGCCCACAGCGGCCGCACGCGGCACCGGTCGCTATAGCTTTTTGCACGAGCAGGCTGGGACACGTTAATGGGTCGCACTACCAGAAAAGCAGGTCTCAGGGAAAATGTTGAACTTTTAGAACAGGGGTGTCTAACGTGCAAGACTTCAAGGTGCACTGAGTTAGAGTCTTGGCGGGGAAAATAATTTTGGCTGGTTGAAAATACTTTTACATGTTTATGTCGTAGTGTCATATGGCGGAGCAGTTAGAAATAATGCGAGAAATTATGTGCTGTTGAGACCCACTAGTTTAACGTGCAAGTAGGGCACGTTAATGGGTCGGCAGGGCCCGTCGCCCTACTAGAAAAGCAGGTGTCAGGAAAAATGTTGAATTTTTAGAACAGGCTGTCTAACTTGCAAGATTTCAAGGTGCACCGACTTAGTCTCGGTAGGGAAAATAATTTTTGCTGGTTGAAAACACTTTTGCATGTTTATGTAGTAGCGTCATATGGCGAAGCAGTTAGAAATAATGAGAGAAAGTATGTGCTGTTGGGAGCCACTAGTTTCGTTTTAAGGTTCATAAATGGAGTTTCTAGTGCAAAGGCAATTTCAAAAGAAAGTTTAAACCGACTTAAAACCTTTAATATAGTTGCGGCTCATATTTACTGTACTCGGGCGATCCGCACCTGACTTCCCCGTATCTCGGCAGCTTGCCCGGCTGCTCTGTACCGGGGAGGGGGGAGCAATGGAACCATGCATTATATCAGACCTTACTATACACAACACAGTGAAGCATATTGGTATGGTTTTGAATTTCTGAATTTAGTAGAAAGAAATTCTTAAATCTAAACTTAACCTATTTTTACATTAAGGGGTGTTGACCCCGTCAAGGCGCAATGTTCTCGTCCGACTTAGATGCAAGGCACTCTCACTTTTCACTAATAATCTTTCGCGGGCCACAACAAAAGGCACAGTGGGCTGCATGCAGCCCGCGAGCCGCCAGTTGGACAACCCTGTTCTCGGACATGCACGAGGATCGAAGCTGATCACACTGTTTTGCCAATGACCCTGCGATGGGAAATCTCGTGCGGCGAAGTTAGTCATGTATATGCGCCTCTGATTGGTTCGCAACTCGCTTTCCTCTGATGTTTGACAGGTACACGAAATCTGCCGGCGGCAGAATATGTACCAACCTGCCAAACACCAATGCACCAAGAATTGGGCAAATGTCACATGTCATGTAACTTCATTACATGATATTTCATAACACTTGCTCATGATCGAAAATTATCACCTTAATTCCCTTATATACCCTAGAAGTTTGTAACATTTAGTCTGAGACACCCTCTAATATTTATACATGAATACCTTCCCACTTAGTGGCAAATATAACTAATTAATTTCATAACTGTCCAAAGAAAATATTTTATGTTTGTATTCATCAAAATGCTGGTGTATGAAACAGAGAAGTTGATCAAATAGTAATAGCAGTAAACTTTTCACAACTATCACTAAATGAGATCTAACAAAATAAATTATCATCCTATCATTTTTATCGATAACCAACAAATCATTCTTGTCAATATTTTTGAAAATTCAGAAGAGTATCGGTTAATCATTCAATATCTTCGATACATACTTACTTGGTTGACAGGCCTTTCTAACAAATATAAAAAGATACTTTTCTTTCGAAATCAGCGCGGTATTTTGATTAGCATGTCAATTAGCTGGTCCTGTGGCATACGTGACACATGTGATATCAACCGTGCGTGATAGTGCCGCTATCTAAGATGATGGTGTTGCACATTCAGCTACAATGTTGTTCATTATTTCTGATGTCTAATTGCCGTAAAAGGTCACGACTGTGTTTGAATACTTATTTCGCTTCTGAATCGTTTATCCCTCAAGCACCGATACTTTCCTTATTATCTGCTGTGTTAATCATAATCTCTGGTAGTACTGCATGTAATTTACCAGATGTGTAACGACAACACATGTAAACAATGCAACGCTGAAATGGTTTCTTCAATAAACCAATGGAAACTCTTGCCGTTCCAAGCTTATCAGTTCGGATTCAGGTGAAATGCTAAAATTTGTGAGGAACAGAATGACCTAAGTGCTAATGGAATTACGGCAAGTTTTCAGATGGAACTTCATTTTACCTCGAGTGCATTCGAATGAAACTGCACAAGAATTTGCTTTCCCCCGGAATTCATACACATTATCCCCCGCATCCGATCAGTAACTTTTATTTATTTATTTTACATCAAAAAACAGTTGAAACTGCGTATGACTAATTCACTCCTGCGGGATTAGTCCATGCCAGCAAGAGCACAATTCACACAGTACTTCTCATAAAGAGGAATAAAATAAACTAAAAATTTAAGCATTCGGTAGTAAAGCTAACAAACTTATTTCAATAAATCTAGTATTTTTTATTCCGATTTTTAAGCTCATTCGTTTTCACTCCCAAAATGTGACGTTCATCTACAGTTCTTGATTTAATCGGTCCCCTTAAATGTATTTTTTCTTATTTTTATTCATAATATTTTCAATTTGCTTACGGTACTGCATGTGAAAATATCAATTCTTAACTCAACCGTTTAGTATTTTTGAAAATCTAATGGTGCACTGAGGCTATTTGACTTATTAACGAGAAAAATGTTAATATTTCATCATTCATTCAGTTTAGTGTTTAATTCAAAATGTTTATTTTGGACGATCAAATGAATAGTGATGACACATTTCTTCTTTATAGTTTCTCCGACTTATCTTCATATTATGAACGAGATATTGCTCAAAATTACTTCCAAGACGATATAACATGGTGTTAAAGTAGTTGTCGAATATGTCACAAAGAACAGGGAGACAACTTTCTTGTGACCATAATTACACGCGTGAACGACTCAGCTGCAATTAGGAAATTGCTGCAGTTCTTGCTGGGAGACAAGTAATCTTGCTGAGTGACTTTTTTCTCGAACTAAAAGGAGAGTTGTATCTGGCCACCAAGGTCGCAAAGTCACGCAGTGCCAAGTGCCAGTAGGGTTCTCAAATCATGTATCTGAAAGATGTACGTTTTGTTTATAATCACTTTGCAAATATTCACTTTAAGTGCAATACTTTTCTAAAATGTATTGATTTCTTTCTCAAATCGATTTTGGCTTGTAGTTTTTTTCATTTCAGCAATTTGTGAGCAAATATTAATTTTCTAATAAAGCAATTGGTAGTAAAAAACGTACGATATATCAAAGCAACGAGTAATATTCCATTTGAATGTCCACTCGAAAAATAATTAAATATTCACATTCGAAACATCATAATCGTAATAATACTAGAAAAATATCAATATTACATCAAAGATTCAGTTTAATGTTTTAAATCTGAATGTTTCATTTTTGACGATCAAATTAATTGTGACGACACATTTCTTCCATAATCGTACACAAACCCAGGTAACCAAATGCTTGGGTGCTGCAAAAAGTGAAACTAATTAGGTCAACATTTTTGAGCTCTGATGATTAGATAGATAGTGACGAGATGAATTAATATTTTCGAAAAAATTACACACATTACAATTTTGAGCACATCGTAGAATTCTTATCTCCTTCTTAGGAGGAATGTAAATATTGTCACAGTGAAGGCCAAATATCGACTCTTCTTACTCTATCACTTGCACGACAATCTGCAGATTGTTCCTGTTCAAGGATACGATCGACAAACGAAGATAAAGAGAAAATACAACACTTGTATTGCGTTCAGAACTTTCAAGCCTACAAAAATGTAGTGCTTATTTACAAGCACAATATGAATTCAAATGATCAAGTATAACATTATACATCTAACGAATACACTGTTAATTCAACTAAGAAAGAACCGACTTTTCTTTCCTACTAAGAAAGAACCAACCTCTTTCTTTCTTTCATTTTCAACTGATGTCACTGCAGCGCCTCTGACAGGGAGGTCCTAGGTTCGAGTTCTGACGGCGGCAGGATTTTCGACACTAACTTTTCAACTAGGTCGAATTCAGTCGCTGTCTGGAGGAGAATTCTAGCGGCTGGCTGCTCTGATCGGTAGTTTTCCGTAGTTTTTCCGAACCAAACCGGCCAACCAGGCGAATGCCGGAGCAGCACCCTAACAAACGGACCGCGCGCGATCTTTCCTTCCTCTTCCTTGTCATATCCTCACCCCCTTATATACACACTTACACTAACATGCACTACATTACCACACATACCGGGAGACAGGTCGGGGAATTAGAACTTGTCCCGGCTGGGGCGGTGCCCCCCTGGTGGAAGATTCCTGGTTGGGGAATACCCCATTTGCCGACGGTAGGTCGGCGCCGGATCTGGCCATCCAGCGGGGGAAGACCACCGCCACCTCCCGAGCAAAAACACGCTCTACACGTACGAGACAATTGACCGTAGTTGTCGCACCCGGAATCACTATCAATTATTCAATAAATCAACATTGAAATATTCTTCTATTAGTAGAGTAAGCAAGCAAAGACCCTGAAGCGACCTTGAGAAGCTGCCACTCACAGCCTCGAGCACACGTCGATCACCTCCAGCGCCGCCCGTCGAACAAAGTCTGTAGGCATCCGCGATCCACCTCGTGCGCTCAAAGGATCTTCCTCCCTCCGGCGCCAGGGCTCTTGCTCGGAACATGAGGCGCGTCGCAAGCAGGAGGAAGCGACGGGGGCGAGGGCGAGGACAGGGCCGGCGGCAGGCGTGAGAGCAAGGGGCCTGGGACACAGAAGGGGCGGAGGCAGAGACGGGGGAGGGAGCGGGGTTGAAAGCAAGAGCTAGGGCGAGGGCTACGGAGAGCGTGATGGAAAGAGTTAGTGCTAGGGTGAAGGTGAGGGTGAGGGCGAGGGCTAGGGATGATGGGGGCGAGGGTAAGGGCGAGGGCTAGAGACAAGGAGAGGGCAAGGGCGAGGGCTAGAGACAAGGAGAGGGCGAGGGCAAGAGCGAGGGCTAGGGACAAGGAGAAGGCAAGAGCGAGGGCTAGAGATAAAAAGAGGGCGAGGACAAGGACGAGGACAAGGGCGAGGGCTAGAGATTAGGAGAAGGCAAGGGCGAGGGCTAGAGACAAGGGGAGGGTGAGGACAAGGACGAGAAGAAGGGCCAGAGCAAGGACCAGGGCAAGAGCGAGGGCAAGGACGAGTGTTAGAGACAAGGAGAGTGCGTGAGCAAGGGCGAGGGAAAGAGCGAGGGCGGAGGCGGCGCCTCGGTCGAGGGGCTGCGGGTGCGGGTCTGGAGCAAGGGCGCGGGAGACGTCGAAGGGCGGGGCAGGGCCGGAGCGTCCTCCGCTTCGCGCGAGGCAGGTGCAAGGGTGGGGCGGGGGCGCTGTTGGAATTGGGCAGCGGCTTCGTGAAGGGGACGCGCCCGCGGGCGAAGCCAATGCGCGGTGTGTGGCCGGGGGAGACCGAGCGCCGCGCCCTCTCGTCCACCTGGCGCGGGCGCTGGCGAGGACCCGGACCAAACTTGGCGACCCCACGGGCCAAACCTGGCGGCTCCACGCACCAAACCTGGAGACCCCACGGACCAAACCTGGCGACCCCACGGACCAAACCTGGCGGCCCCACGCACCAAACCTGGTGACCTCACGGGCCAAATCTGGCGACCTCACGGACGAAATCTGGCGACCCCACGGACCAACCCAAGTATCTGAAGCAAACGACACAATTAGATGGCATAATTATCTAATTGATAAATGGGGTCAAAGTTACTGCATATCTTCAGTATTTTTTGTTCATAATACCAAAATTTGCTCAAATAAGAAGATCCCAAAAGGAATGTCATTATAAATTTCTAAGAATTGCATTATAAGGAGAATTCTCACACGTTAATAGAGCAACCTGACCGGCAAAAGTGGATCAGGGCATCAACTGACGTCACTGCAGTGCCTCTGACCAGGAGGTCCTTAGGGTTCGAGTCCCGATGGCGGCAGGTTTTTCAACACTAGCTACATAGCTACTAATTCGAGTTCAGCCGCTGTGTGGAGGAGAATTCTTGTGTCCAGCTGCTCTGATCAGTAGTTTTCCGTGATAGGACAAGGAATAGAAAGGAAAGATCGTGCGGTCCGTGGCCCGTTTGGTAGGGTACTACTCCGGCATTCGCCTGGTGTTGTTTGGAGAAATCCCGGAAAACTACCGATCAGAGCAGCCGGCAACTAGAATTCTCCTCCAGACAGCGACTGAATTCGACCTAGCTAAAAATCTAGTGTCGAAAGTCCTGCCGCCGTCAGAACTCGAACCTAGGACCTCCTGGTCAGAGGCGCTGCAGGGACATCAGTTGATGCACTGAGCCACCGCTCCCGGTTTGACTTTGGACTTTTTGCCAATTTCCCCGTCCTCTGGCCCGTCTGTTTGGCGGCGCGGTAGCCGCGTCGTCGCCGGCCTGTGGATGGGGAGGCGAGGCGTTCGAAACAACGGCGCGGCGACGGGCGCGCGCGCCGCGGGGGCCGTTCACCGGGATCAATGGTGCCTGTCGCGCCCCGGCGCGGCACGGCGCGGCGCGGCGGGCGGGGACGAGCGGGGACGAGCGGGGACGAGCGGGGACGAGCGGGGACTAGTGGGGACGAGCTGGGAAGAGCGAGGACGAGCGGGAGAGAGCGGGGAAGAGCGGGGACGAGCGGGGACGAGCAGGGACGAGCGGGGAAGAGCGGGGACGAGCGAGGACGAGCGGAGACGAGCGGGGACGAGCGGGGCAAGCGGGGAAGAGCGGGGACGAGCGGGGCAAGCGGGGAAGAGCGGGGACGAACACGGCGACAGGGGCGGGGTGGCAGGAAAGGTGATCGGAGAACGGTCGAAGATGAGCAGAGTTGGCAGGGCGGAATGATATGGTTTGGCAGTAATGGACCACGGGTGGGAGGCGAATAAGATAGGTAAAAAGCTCCATTTAAGAGCATTAATAGTGCAATCGACTGGAAAACGATATGATATCGACATCACTTCGTGATGGAAGGCTTGGTGATGAATATTTTTATGTTGATCTAACTCGTAGAAATCAATGCGCTACGTAAATCAGCGGAAGATAAAAATATGAAATGATATGAGAACTTAGTAGATGCAGTAGGATTGCATTTCAGGCATTAAATTTTGATAATAGTACTTAGGTTAGCAACCTATAGGATATAAACCTTGAATGGTAGCTCTCATTGTGGAAGATGATCAAAAGAACGAAATCTATGAATGAAGGGTCTACGGTAGACAAGTTCACGGCAGGTAATGAATGGAGTGACGCCTGCACCGTAGTCGATTCGTCCGGGAGAGCGAGGAACCTCCACCGAATGCCCGACGAAGAAGCAAGGGGAGGGTGGGGTGGGGTGAGGCGGAGACGTGACGGGCTCTGGGGCGCGCGCGTGTCCTCCACCCCCCTCCCCCCTCGCCGTCGCCCCCTCATCCGCCCCGCGGTCCGCCCCCGCGCGTATGGATTTCCCACTGCGCCGCGGCCAGCGCCCCGGGCGGCTTCAGCCGCTACTAATGTAGGCCTGGTGTGTCCGGCCGCGGCGGGCGGCTGGCCGACCGCCCCGTCGCGAGCGGCGCGAAAGGCACAACGCCCACCGCCGACTGCCCGGCGAGACGGTACTTCCCAATAGCGGAAACGGATTCTGCCAGATCGAACGCGAGTGTTGATGCGGGGTTAATCCTGTTATCGCTGGCCGATGCGTTCAGTCGACCTGAAAATGACTTGCAGTCATCTAATGATTGGAACTGAATGAAACGCGTATGCCTCCGGAAATGTTTCTAGCTGCAGAATATGCGAAAGCTCTTTTCATGCAAATGGAATGCACACATCAATGCGAAAGGACTCATGGTAGAGTGAGAGGGAAGATATTTACCATATCATTGAAAAACTCGATATTCTCTTTGAGAACACCCTTCGCATGGAAGTGATAAATTAAATGACTCATTTAAGTCGTCAAGCGTATTTACGTTTGACCGAGACACAAGTTTTTACACTCAGTTTACGAATCCGAAACTTCTGTATTTTCTTTAATTTTCGAGGTATTAAAATGATTTCGCGCAAGCAATTTTATCATCATTGCTTTGGTTTTTCTTTCACTTGAGAAGCAGTTGTTGGGCGATACTGAAACATTAACATTGTCTTCAGGCGGGCATACGTTCGTATTTATCTGCGCTGATGGTATTCATATCGAGAAAAATATCACTAACAGTGTGCAGCACATGAATATCCTGGAATATCCATAAAACATGTCGATCTTTTAAATGCCATTAAAGAGAATTTAATATCAGAACTATCTCTATTTTTGACGTGTGCCACGCGCCTCGCTGTGGTCATTCCATCACAAAAATGTTTGGGATGCACTGGTCCCTCTGCATAAAAATTTTTTTTGTCCGACAAGGTAATCACCCCAACGTTAAATATTTTCAGTTTTATGTTTATATAAAAAAGGGGTATTTGGAATATCTGATATTGAAGAACCTTTTAACTATTAACTATATAAGAATTAACTTTATTCATTCGCGATTAACAGATATACTCTTACAGATATTGGGTTAAATTGAATACATCGTTTATTGTATTGTATATCTGTGGTTGTATGTAAATGTTAGTGATGCATATACCGGACCAACATTTTGTAGTTGCTTCCAGGTTCGAATTTAATATATATTATAAATATATATGACCACAGTTTAAGTTTATTTCTTAGTATTTCTGCTTTGAAGTACATTCAAATCACATGTTCGTGTTTATGTATTTGTAGTGAAATTGTTGATGACAAGTGGTGGTATTTTGCTTAATCTTCCTTTGGTAGACGATTTCCTTTACTAAGTTTAGCAATTTAGAATGACCTGTAACCAAATTACATTTAGTTTCAAGTTGTTCTCGACATACGTGCGTTATCAGAGCTTACAAATTCTGAACTTGGAACAAAGGATTCATTTATTAGCAAAAGCCGAGACGTCAAGAGCAGGATTACCTCGAGGCCGCAGCCTGCAAGCGAGGGCTATCTGGCGCCCTCGGCGGCAGATGCCCGCGCGGCCGAGGCCCCGAGATCGTATCTCTGCTTGTGCACATGAAGCGGGCGATTAAGCCCCGCGAGGCGAAGGAGAGCTGCTCTGGCGAGATACCAAGTTGGGCAGCTGCGGGGGCGGGCTGCGGGCGCGTGGTAGCACCAGAAGGCACGGGGAGCGCTCGTCGCCGCCTCAACAAGTGCCCCGTGGCAAGACGCCATAACTGCAGCGGGCTGCCGCACTCGCGGAGAAATACTTTTGAAGGATGTCAGGATCCTTAATGCAGCGGCGATGGTGTAACGGTTAGCGTATCGGACTGTTATACCCAAGTTTGCGGGTTCGAAGCCGTGGATTTTTAAGGGCGAAAAAATCCTTTGTACGCCTTCCTTCGGAGGGGAAGTAAAGCCGGCTGTCCCATGTTAGTAGATTAACTGCATGTAAACAATTCTGAAGCCTCTGAGCTAAATTCAAATTCAAATTCAATCTGTTTCGTCGCTCAAGTAATACCTTCTCCCATGGTTGGTGAAAGGAGCGTAGCGGAATTTGCGTGGTCAGGCGAAAGAGTCTCGCCACGTAAAATAAGGCACATTCAATTCAATTCAATCCTTGGTGATGTCAGTTTGCAAAGAACCAAAGGGGGTCATCTTTGTCAACATACTTTGTTGAAGAAGATGACCTCTTGTATTACTTCGCATAAGAACGTCAACAACACCGAATCAGAATTCCCACAATTCGATGTCAGTTTGTTTGAGATTTATTCCTGGGCTCCATCTTCAAGTATCTCTTGTATATTTCAGAGAGCTCCAGCCGACCGACTTGCGCATTTACACATATCACGAAAACATACAGTGAGTGTTCGGTAAAATAATCGGCGTATTTTAAATGCTGAGAGCTTTCGTTTATATAGCAATTTGGGCTTTCTACTAAAACGAATGTCGTGAGTATTGCTGCACATGAAAGTTATCTAAATGTGGTTGAGCTTGACCGACTTAGTTGGCTCAAGATATCAACAGATGTCGTTACAGTGTCTCTCAGCTGGATCCTGTGGTTCTTGGGGGTCCTGGTCTGTCCTGGGGTCCTTTAGGGGTCTGGTTGTTGAGTAATGGACGCAGATGCATTTATTAATAAACTTATATTTCATAAAATCATCAACCCTAATAAGATAAGTCGAATAGTCTTATTATTCGCGTCAGAATAATAATTTTAGGCAACCTATTAACATAAAGTAAGTTGAATGTTTAGAGGATTAGTTCGAGTCATCACAGGTAGCAAGATGTGTTGCTCTCCTGTAAAAATAGTTTTCAAGAGTTACCAGCTTTGTCACTGGAGTCAAAGATTCAGGTTCTCCATTGCTTTCCAATTGAATTTACTATTATATTTACTTTGTTTATGAGCATTTCTTACTTTAATGACAACCATTAGCGATCTACTCACTTAAAATGCTGATAAATACAGATTCAGAAAAAAATGTTTTATCTATCTTTTTTGGCGATTCATTACACTCTAATAGTACTTATTCAAAAGACAAAACAATGGTAGTGCACAGAGCATATTATAATGTTGAATAGATGTCTCAATAATGTCCATGTTCCAATAGTGCACATTTAACTTCATGTCGAGAACTACACTTCAGCTATCTACCATTCGGGGACCTGTTTCTTCTCAAAATTGAGCAGAAGCGAGTTTGCATTCTCGAATTCTCTATTTAAATACACCTTTCCACCGATATACGTAAAAATAAATGGTGTAATACATGATACAAGGGCTTGCTTATTGGTTTACGAAATAAAAAGTCAGTCCAAAATGAATATTCTTCTGTAAGAATGAGTCCATATCTCGCTATACCGAATCAATGTTTTGTAGTGTGTAGTGGCAACCCCGACACCCGGAAGGGCAAAAGTTTTCATCTAATTTCTCCAAAAAGCGACTCTAAAGTTCTACTCCACCATGCAACCAAGTACGTAACTTCCGGAATACAAACTTGAGCCTTGCAATGGGGCATGTGCAAGTCGGGTTCCGAGGAGGAATCGTATTCCGAGCAGCGAGCGCCACAAGACAAAGGTGTGGAGGGCTGAGAGGTACAGGGTGACAGTGACACTCCACGCTGACATTTGCACGTTAATGGAGCTGGGCTGTCGGCGCCGTGTCGTGTTGACGATATCTCGTCACGGCCGCTCAACCGCAACGCCCTTCCCTGGGGAGCCCTGGAACTGACCGCGGTGCGACTGGCGCGGCGGATGCTGGCCGCCCGCAAAATCCTAGAGTGTATCCGGCGGCTGGCAGACAGCTAACCAACTTCGCTATCGGAAGATCGGGCTTTAATATCTGTACGTGAACAGGTTTATAACACCTGCTAGAGAGTAGGAAAATGAAGGAGAGTATTCGTCACAAATGAAAGAAAGATTTCACCGCCTTAATTTTTCTCTGATAGGAATGAGAGAGTGGAGAAAAGAGAGTGTTAAAATGTAAGAATTCTATAACTTTTCCTCAGTTTCCTTGGTTTTATGAGTCAACTAATTTCAGGTGAAATAGCTGATCACAACCAATCCGATTATGCGTGATTTCATTCATATTAGATCACCGAAAACAGAAAGGGTCGTACAAAATGTACAGTCTTGACGTTCCGTGAAAGCTGATGCGAGAATGTACAACATTAATTGAAGCATTTTCGACCGACAGTTTGAGCAAAACGCCAGCGATTGTTTTAGCAAAATTTCAGCTCCATCTCTCTTGACATTCGGACGATTCTTGGTCCTTTTGTCCATACTACGTATGTAATACACGAGAAAGTAAAATGTATATACAATTATAAACAATTTTTAAAACGTTCACAAGGAAAGCTCCCTATTCCTATGTAACACGATTTTAAGAGAAGAAAAAATTATCAAATTTTATTAAAATAAGTCAAATAATTTTTAATATGCAACATTTTTGCATGAAGGCCAAGATATCTACTGAAGAAAGGTCTCAAGTTTTAACGGTTTTATTGCTACAATTTACCATATATTTTTCCAGATCTCATGAACTTATTTTTCTAATATTGATTGAATGTGTATTTTCCTAAGTATATCGTAAATCACTTCCTTTTCGTGCACTCCTCCTCTCTTCTTTCCTCCAGACTAACATCCCCCCACCTTCTTGAACTCTAATTGTCTTGAAAGGGTGCTTCACACCGAGGTCGCATATAAGTATTCCGAATCACAAACCTTTCGCCCAGAAGAACGACATCCAGAACTCGTACTATTGCCTTACCCCCACCTTATATTCTCGTTGTCTTGATGATATGCTTCGCTCCGACGTCGGATTGAAGTATCCAGGATCTCAAACCTTTCGCGCAGAATAGCTTAACTTAGAATCCCTCATACTATCGCCTTACACCCACCTTCGTGAACTCTCGCTGGGTGCTACCGGGAGCGATAGCTCAGTGCATCAACTGATGTCACTGCAGCGCCTATGACCGGGAGGTCCTAGGTTACACTCCCCACGGCGGCAGGATTTTCGACACTAGCTCTTCATCTGGGTCGAATTCAGTCGCTGTCTGGAGGAGAATTCTAGCGGCCGGATGCTTTGATAGGTAGTTTTCCGTGGTTTCTCCGATTAACACCAGGCGAATGCCGGAGCAGTACCCTATCAAACGGGCTACGGACCGCACGCGATCTGTCCTTCCCATTCCTTGTCCTGTCATCTCCCCTTACACACACACTTACACTAACATGCACTACACTACCACATATTCCGGGAGACCGGTCGGGAGCTTAGAGCTTGTCCCGGCTGGGGCAGTGCCCCGCTGATGGGAGAGTCCTGGCTAGGGGGAAACCCCACTAGCCGACGGTAGGTCGGCACCGGATCTCGCCATCCAGCGGGGGAAGATCACCGCCATCTCCCGAGAAAAAAACATGCACTACACTAACGGGACTAATGACCAGAGCAGTCGACGCGCCCGGAAACATGAAAAATCAATCAATCAATCGCTGGGTGCTTCACTCTATGTTCGGATTGAAGTACCCCGGACCACAAACCTTTCGCGCAGGAGAGCGATACTGAGAGCCACTCACACTAACTCGTAACACCCATCGCCTTGTCCTGATGGGGTGCTCGACTCCAGGGTCGGATTGAAGAGTCCCGGATCAAAAATCCTTCCGCGCAGGAGAGCGACGCGGAGAGCACCTCGCGCCCGGCGCGCCCTCTGGCGTGCGCTCCGGTAATTAGCGAGCCGCGCAGGGGGGCGACGGCGTTGACGGCGGCGTCATCGATCGAAGCGACCTGTTGCCCCGCGCGGCGCCCACCGTCCCACCGCCGTCCAACGCCGTCCGCCGCGCGCAGATTCACCTCCCTGCCTGCCACCGCCGCCGCTTTCCGTCCCGTCACGGAACAACTCTTTCGTTTGCAGCTGCCACTCCGGTACAGCAATGGGGACTCGTTTCTGCGATACCGACTGCGAATCGTACCAATATATATATATATATATATATATATATATATATATATATATATATATAGAGAGAGAGAGAGAGAGAGAGAGAGAGAGAGAGATATTGATTTTGTTCGTGTTTCCGGGCGCGTCAACTGCTTTGGTCATTAGTCCCGTTAGTGTAGTGCATGTTTTCCCGGGAGATAGCAGTGATCTTCCCCCGCTGGGTGGCGAGATCCGGCGGCTAGTGGGGGTTCCCCCTAACCAGGACTCTCACACCAGCGGGGCACCGCCCAAGCCGGGTCAAGCTATAAGCTTCCGACCGGGCTCCCGGAATATGTGGTAGCGTAGTGCATGTTAGTGTAAGTGTGTGTGTGTGTGTGTGTGTGTGTGTGTGTGAAGGAAGAGGAAGGACAGATACCCCGCGGTTCATGGCCCGTTTGGTAGTGTGTGTGTGTGTGTGTGTGTATATATATATATATATATATATATATATATATATATATATATATATATTGCGAATACAAAAAAATTGCTCCCAATTTTTTTAAATCTGAAAATGTTCATAAATCAGATAACAGGATGAGTAAAGTTTGAAGCAGAAAAAAGGAAAAGAGGTTGTCTATATCCCAAAATAAACTTAAGTGCGCTTTTTCAGTTTCCTGTTTTTGCAAGTGACCACGTGCAATATTTTGTTTTAAATATATACGTGAGTGTTTTCAGTCACGTCTGGAATTTATTATGTTCCACAATGTATGTAATACGTGTTACGAACAAAAATTACTAAATACGAATCAAGTCTTAAGTACATCGTATTTATCTTGCCTCAACTTTTGTGTCAATTCTCTCAATATAAATCGACATTTACTATTACGGATAACAAATATTTTATTACAGAAGTACAGAAAATAAAGGAGTAAGTTAAAAATGGAATCCAAATTGTTCATGACCGGATGCTATGTTTGTGTGTTTAGGAAGTATATAGATTACAAATGCTGTATGTTTCGGCTTTCGAAAGGAAAGATAACCTCAATTTAAGCTACAGATCGTGGTAGCGTTTCCCTTTCATGTTCGTTATCACGTCACGTTCAGCAATCCATTTCATTCCCCGTGAGGACGCGTCACATATCAGGAACCAGTAGCACAAAAAGAGAAGCTCTTCACCTTATCTAACACGGATGTTTCGGTACGGGTCCTCCCTTATCTCCACAACACCCCGGCGCCGACGACAGCCATTTTTCTCTGCGGGGACCTGGTGCAGGGGCTGTGTCTGCAACCCGTGAAGCAGAAGAGTATTGCAGGTCAACAGCAGTGTCTGGCTACAGGCGAACGCCTTAGCTTTTTAGCGATGAAATAACTATTTAGGAACTTAGGAATTAGGACTTTAGAACTATTTAGAACTACTAGGTTGAAATTTCATCGATGAGATAGGAATTGTCATCTGGTTAAGAATAACATAACATAATTTTAGTTTTAAAAAATATCGGATATTTCATCCTGCAAAATGATCGCCTTCTTTTATATTCCGAAATTCTAAACGTTATTTGGTGAATTTTCACTTCTAGTTCATGTTCTTATGTTAATGTGCCGATTTCAATTTCATCATGAACGATATTCCTATTGTTGCAGTAGATTAATCAATAAATCGAAAACAGCAGCTATGAAGGTTATACATCCATTAGGATGTATATCGGAAAATGTATCTAGAGAGTACATTTTCCTTACACTATCGCTTAAACTTTCATAGCTTTTAAGAAAACATTCAATTATTTTGGAAGATGGCAACACATCGTTTAAGTAGTAGTTCTAATCATTCGAATAAAGTTAATACGAAGTTGTTTTACGAAATATTTAGACATGATCATAGAAAGTTCTCATGTATGCTGTGCAAAAATATAACACCTAAGAAACTATGACCCTGAATCGTCAACATCCTAGTCGACCTAGGTAGAAATATTCTTCTCAAACTTGTAATTGTTAGGTTTTCACGAAATCAATGGTAAATCTAACCTAAATAGCATTCGCATAGACAGACTGTATAACTGCATAACTGCAAGTTACACAATTAAACAGACTAGTGGCATGGCGAGCAGGGATTGAAAGAGCCGGTAACTCTCAGCGGGAAGTTCTCAGCCCCGCTTTGGGCTGGGTTAAGCAGCTTGACGCGGTCCGATATTTCACATACCCCAGAGGCGAGGCGAGGCAGTGCGGGGCGGGGCGGGGCGGGGCGGGGCGGGGCGGGGCGGGGCGGGGAGGGGAGGGGCCGGGCGAGGCGCGACGCGACGGTGCTGCGGAGTGTGGAGAGGGTGGGGGGTAGGGGCGGGGCGACACGCGGTTGGTGATTTGTCGGGGCCGCTGTGGGGGGGGGGGCGTCCCGCGGGCCACCTAAAGCGAGGGAGCTCGTCTGCAGGGCAGAAAGCAGCGCCCGCCGGTCGCTAGGTGAGAGAGAATGGAGAGGAGGAGAAAAATTGCATTCGCTCCGCGGCGCTTTCAGGAGTCTGCGCTCACGAAAGTCGAGGACGGAGCATCCACTAGACGGCCAGTGCGTTCATCTCTCGAGATAACACACTTTCACGAGGTCCAAACTCAGTTTACGCTCTGGGTCAACTTATAATGTAGACTTATCTACAGGAAGACAAGGGGACAAACGGAATTCAAGCTGTAAAGAAGATCAAGTCACTATGTGGAATATACCAAGCAGGACTCACTGGAGAGCTTCTTAATCCTACGATCTCTTACTCTTCTTTTGAAGTATATTAATTCCGTCAAGTCAATACATTCCTCATGTATTTAATTCACTCATTCACACATTCATTTAATGCAATCGTGGTGTACGAAAATAAATAATTTTGTTGAAAATTCATCCTGAAGTAGTACAATTTTCAAAACATATAACCAGTGAAAAATATCAACATTTTGTATATACCAACCACAACTCACAACAAGTATAGGCTTGAATGTTGACGACCGTCTCGTGAATTTATCCACAGCGGGGGAAAGAGCGAAGAAAGGTGAAAGGACCCCTCACCGCCGTTGGTCCCTGGAAACGAGCGCCCTCCACAAACCGATCGCCCGCTCCCTGGGCGAAAGCAAACAGAGCCCGCGGCTGGAATGAAAGAGGCTGCGTGCGCCGGCGGTCGCCACGCGGCCGTCGCCCTTTGAGCCCGCGCGCTCGCGTACGCAACAGGAAGCTGCCGGCTCCCGCTGGCGAAGGGGGCGGGGCGGGGCGGGAAAGGGGGTGCGGTCAGCGAGAGGAACAGAGCGGGAGGGACGAGGGTGAGAGAGAGAGTGGGTCAGGGAAGCGCGTCGGGAGATGGAATGAAGACGGTGGGCAGGGGTGAAATGGGAGAGGGGTGGAGGAGCACTGGGGAAGGTTGGAGCTCGAGAAGAGTGGCAGATGGTGCGGGACGGGGAGTTGGGCTGGAGTAAGGTGGCGAGATGCAAAGTGGGTCGCAGAGTAGCGAGGGAGCGTGGCGGGGGCCGTGGCGGGGGCGTGGCTGGGGGAGCGTGGCGGGGGAGCGTGGCGGGGGAGCGTGGGGGCGTGGCGGGGCCGTAGCGGGGGCGCGTGGCGGGGGCGTGGCGGGGACGGGGGTGGGGGCGCGTGGCGGGGGCGGGGGCGCGTGGCGGGGACGGGACGGACTCGTAGTTAAACGATGCGCTTTTAGACACGGCGATCGCTCTCCACCGCCTCCGGCGAACCGAACGCGTGGCGCAGGTGCCACGCCCCCACGAGGAGCAGAGTAAATGTAAACGCAATCATTACTACGAGATGCCATACATTCCCTTATATGATCAATAAAATGTATCCTAATCAGTAGCTGGTAAAAATGTAGCAGGTGGCGATTGACACAAAAATAATCGAAACTATGGGCAAAGTAAATAAATAATGAAGAAGGCAGAAAAGAGATATTTTAAATGGTTTTTTTCAAATGTATGTAAAAATCTCTCTGAAAGCAGGTGAATTCAATGACGTACGAAATCGGCCTGTACGAAAATTGATAATAACGTATCTAGTAAACATAATCTGGACAACAGTAGCACCATGATAAATATTAAGTACTTGGCTTCATCGACATACACTGAATCAAAATAGATAATGATGTCAGGAAAATGTTTGCACTTCACGTTGACAAATAAATTCCAGCATTTTATTATGAATCATTTTGATTCCAAAAACACTTGAATAATTTTTGGCCAAAGCTCTAATCGTGATATTTCTTCTGACCGAGAAGAACTCTAGCTGGAGGGGTCTGTGTGAATGGGTCGTCAAGTTGTATGAATTATTAGCGTGATGAAGAAGTGGATAGCGTGTGGAGTGATGAGTGACGTCAACCATAATTCGATGAAGTAGAGCCCTGGGGAGTAGTTGCACTGACGGTCGCTCCCTCGCGGGGAGGCGAGCGGCGGTGACGACGGCCTGCAGCGCGCACCGCCCTGACAGCGAGAGATTTATCGAGATAAATCGAGATATATCCCAGCGCGCGACGGACTCGCGCCCGTGACCGGACTTACGAGTCGTGCGCCGCACCGGGAGCGGTAGCTCAGTGCATCAACTGATGTCACTGCAGCGCCTTTGACCGGGAGGTCCTAGGTCCGAGTCGTGACGGTGGCGGGATTTTCGACACTAGCTTTTCAGCTAGGTCGAATTCAGTCGCTGTCTGGAGGAGAATTCTAGCGGCCGGCTGCTCTGATCGGTAGTTTTCCATGGTTTCTTCGATCAACACCAGGCGAATGCTGGAGCAGTACCCTACCAAACGGGCCATGGACAGCGCGCGATCTGTCCTTCCTCTTCCTTGTTCTATCCTTACCCCTTACCCACACACTCACTTACACTAACATGCACTACACTACCACATATCCCGGGAGACCGGTCGGGAGCTTAGAACTTGTCCCGGCTGGGGCGGTGCCCCGCTGGTGGGAGAGTCTTGGTTAGGGGGATACCCCACTAGCTGACGGTAGGTCGGTGCTGGATCTCGCCATCCAGCGAGGGAAGATCACCGCCATCTCCCGAGAAAAACATGCACTACACTAACGGGACTAATTACCAAAGCAATTGACGCGCCCGTAAACACGAAAAAGTCAATCAATCAATCAATCAATCAATCGTGCCTCATGCCTCCGCCGCGAACCGCGTTCCAGTCGCCCCCGCATGCGCCCCCTCCGGCCGACCGCATCTTCCCGAGCACGCGCCGCGGCATTGAATTACACGAACCGGAAGTTACTCGTCGCTGCCCGGATGTTTATTTTTCAAATCATTTTTTTTTATTTAATTTATTTTAATGCTCTGCAACTTCATGGTCATAAGCGATAAATAACTGTTTTACAATTTTACATTATATGAAATATACACATTTAATTATATAACAATATTTCATGATATTGTCTTTTAATAATACATTCCCAAGTAGACACATTTAGTCGAACAAGCATCTGAATCGCCGGCGCCGCTGTCCGCAATCCATAATATCTAGTCGCGTTGCGAATTGTGTTTAAAAACCAATTTCACCCCCTAGAATGGTGAATTTTCAGAACTCCTTTTTTCGTGGGCTACATACACTGTAATAAGAATAGTATATATTCCAATTTTCACTTTTGAAGATTAAGTAGTTTTGGTTCTGCGTTAATGAGTCTTTCTTATGAGGTTTTCGTATTAATACGATCATTCATGGTCTATATGAAACTGTATCAGAATTTGCACCTGAAAGACCTTATTAGCCGTTGGTTGTAGATTTTCTGGTAAATAAAAAATGTAAGGAATTATAAAAAATCAAATGCTTACAGAAAACTTTTTTAAGCCCAAATTGTTAATGATTTTTAACTCTACTTTTACTTACTAAAATATGTACTGTTAGGAACTTCCTAGAGAAGTGTAGACAAGGAAAGAGGGTTTAATTTTTTCGGTGTTTTCATCTCAAATAAAGTGTGTCCAAAAATGTATCATCAGTGAGGAAAATGTGTCATTTCCTATATATACCATACGTTATCAAGTCACACTACATTATCCCATCAGTTCGCAGGACGTATTCGGGTTTGTATTCATTTACATCTTTTAGTTGAGTTTTGTCGCACTGAAATATTCCTTTCGATTCCCACAATGCATTACCGTCAATTTCCTCGGACAGCATATCTCCCGTAAACTGAATGACGTTTCCAGGAAATAGTCTAACGAAGACAGTGATCTTCAATTTGCGGTGGTGAATATTTCATTACGAGAAGAGGAAATGGTCGAATCAAATACATTTCTTCATAAAAGAGAAGTGGAAAGAGCCGGGCTGTCTCCAGCTGGAATGTATTTTAGATTCTGTTGATTATGTGATACTGACGATTATTGGAGCTTCGCAGTATAGTTTGCCTCTTTCATCCGGGTTTGGTGAATCTAATACAATATTTTCTGCCTGTGGCAAGCAAAGATAGGGAATGACATTTTAATTTTTACAAAGTAACGAAGGAAATAATAGGATTCCTCATCTCATATTAAAATAATGGAACAGAAACTGTGCCGATTTAATATTTTTTCATGTGTAGTATTATCTACGAAATAATTTTATTTGCTTTTGAAATCATATTACAAAATAGTATATGCTAAACTAAAATGTATCACAATTGTTGTTTCATGTAAAATAATTTATTAAATGTTTTGAGATTATCAATGATTACTGTGCAATGAACACAAAAGGATTCTTTTTAAAATTTCTCGAGACAATTTGCGGCTAATACATAGTATGCTCTTGTTCCGTTAATTTCTGGTATTGCGACGTAATTTTAACCAGTGGACTTTTCAAGCACGTTGCTAGTTTTGTTCATGAATATTAAATAACAGTTTTGTTTCTTCGTTTGAAATGGTATCGTAATTACTTGTCAAAATTAAAATATGTAGTAAAATTAAATATAGCTGAAATAACAGCATTTGCACGACCCTGTTAAACAGGCTGTTATAACGTTACCTGACGTAAGTGATCATCCCGCAGACTAGTTGCAGCGTCTGCCATCTAAAAATTGAATTACCGCCTCGCCGTGTACACAACAGGGATCCCAGCTCCAGGGCGTCCTCTCCCATTCTCCTCGCCTGGGACATCGGCATTCGCGTCTTTGGACCGGAACCCGCCCCCCACCCCTCACCCCCACCCTCACTTCCGCCCCCTCGGCCGCGCGCCGAGCCAGGTTAAGCGGGGGTAATTAAGGGCAGGTAACTAATCGCGCCCTAACGTCGTTAATGACGTCAGCACCGCCCCCGAGGCGGGCCGGAGGAGCAGGAGCGAAGGCGGGGCGGGGAAGGGAGGGGGCGGGGCTCGCCATCGCCCGGCCGCTCCCCAGGCGCTTGGCGCGGGCGAGATAATGTTTCTTGGCAAACTTTTCCACCTGCCGGGGCGTCGAATGGCTGGCCCCCGGGCACGATATAGACCGCCCCCTCCCCGCCGTGTCGCGCTACAAGTAAATTTCCGGAAGTCGCTTTGTCTCTCGTGGGGGAAGGTGTCAGGCCGCGTGACGGAGCACCGTACTCCTCATATTTGCGAGGAACAAAACACTCCGTCAGCCAAGTGCGACGTCTTCAGGGCAGGAAGTGATGACTTCTTAGTCACAAACATATGCTTCATTCTCAGAATCTACCGTCTGATCTTTTAGATATATGTAGCATCTTGAAAGAATTGGTGGAAAAACAAACTATTTTTTCCCGCTTTATATTTTTTTCTGTGGGGTGGAGTATGCTATCGTTATTCTTCTCACTTGCTTAATGATGTCTAGGAATATGGAAATTTCTAAAACGACCACAAGATATAAAAAGATGCATATGTTTACAAAGAACGTCTCGGTTTTTCAATTTCATTTCACCCTATGTATAACAATACATGCACGTTTTGATTTGGTATCCAAATATGCCATGCAGTCCCTAAAGCCTCACACAACGTTTCCCCTTGAACGGATTCCTTGACTATCGAAAAATAAACAAGAGTTGAAAGGAAATCGCCCGCGCAGGCGGAGCCTTGGGTCGAGGAAAGGGCATGCGAGGACTTGAAACAGGGGTCATACGAGAACCGATAACCGCGCTTCGTAAAAGCAAGAGTGCCGCCAGGGGGCGGAGGGGGGCAACTGTCGCTCGTATAAACCTTATGACGCTTACTCAGGAGCTGCTGGTTGGCACGCGCTCCGAATTCGTTGCCTGCAGGCGAGGACGTACGAGGGAAGGGTGTTGGAGGAGCCGCGGAGGTGGCGGAGGTGGCGGCGGCGGCGGCGGCGGCGGCGGCGGCGGCGGCGGCGGCGGCGGCGGCGGCGGCGGCTGCGACGTAAAACGCGATAGGGCGCACTCCACCGGGAGAAGTGTGGATTAAGTGTCCGATAGTAGGCAGTAAACCGCCCCCTTACCTCGCGACGCCGCCTCGTTCACGGTCTTTCGCTCCCACCGTTTCTGCTCGTGCTTCGCCTCGTCCGTTATTCCTGTTTCCTGTTCATTTCTGTACTTGTGGCACCCTATCTTTTACCCTCAGACTTTCATCTCGGAGAAATATGTTTTTTCTTCCTATTGTGCGAGTTATCACGTTTGTTTTCAACATCTAAGTTTGGCATTAATATCAACCTAATTTCTTCCTATTTTTTACGCTCTTCTTTTCTTATTATGCTCGTATGATAAACTTTCTAGCAGTCTTTAAGTCTCGCCCTTTCTGCTCTAGCTAGATTTTAATGCACCAAATTTTTGTCCTCCTCGGTACATTTTATTTCCAGACCTGGTACGTTTTATATGTGGCTTATTCCTTCACGTTGTTGTTACATGAGTTGTATCAAACTTGTTCCTCCGATTTTGTCAAAGTGAACACATTTTTTTAAACTTTATTGATGAGAATTTTTTTAAACTTTATTGATGAGAATTGTTTTGGCACAAAATTTACCTGATTATTTATATATTTCGTGGGAAGTTTATGGATATCCTTTTGTTTCTCTCCAAATATTTTAAGTTCACAAAGACAATTTAAATACTAATATTTTTGAAAAACTTGAAATTTTTATTTTAATTTCCTATCTAATTTCGTCAGTTTCCTTTGTGTTATCTTGCTTTTACTTCCGCACGTGCTCGTACATAAACTATCTCCTTGATATTTATCTCCCAGAATAAACGAGTTCCAAGGCACTTATTTTATTATGCCTTTACTGCCCTCGTCATTCCTCTCCCTCACTAAAACACCATTTACACTTCAGACTTCCAATTATTAAAAAAACATTTGCGTAGTGAACTTCACCCTTTAAAGTTCCCCCTCTGAACTACATTTCTATTCCCACTTTTCTAGATCGTGCGTGAATGGGGCTCATGTGAATACGTTTTAGTCTCTCCAGTTACGCAGCACTCCATCTGCACTTGACCTCACTGTTTGCCAGTAAAACTGACAACTCCTCTTCTCACAGTTTCCTTATGGGGTCACAAGCTGTGCAGGCGCCCCATTTATCTCGCATTCCCTGCGCCGTCCATTCAAGCGGACACTGCAACCCTCGTAAACGCTTATCCGAGCCGCTTATCGCGACCCAGTTCTTGAAATTTAAGACTGAATTTGCTATGGCGTTCTTGTCGTTATTTAAGTGAATATTCTGCTTGGCATTTCTGCCTGTTTCTGGAATATTAGATTCGTCCGAGGGACAATGATTATGTAATGCACTCTAAATGTTTTTTTTATATCAGTGTTTTATGCCTTGCAATTAACATTTATTGAAGCGCAATCATGTTATGCAGAGAGTTTTTAATCTCTTTAAGAGAACGAGGCTCACCAGGGTCACCACCCCTCAATGGATGCAGCATTGGACAGGGTACAAAGATGCAAGAATCGTGTGTGGTTCATGGCCATTTTCTTTGAGGAAATAAAGATTCCAAGTACAATCTTTACGGTGCAGTCTAGTTAACCGACTTTTCTTGTGTTATATGTGTCAAAATTGACAGGATGTAGAATCCGTGAACAGATATGCCTAAAATATTCAGACTTGTAATTATCATACGTATTCATTTTTCAAGGGGTTCTAGGAATAATTGTATTCTTTATTATACGTTATTTTTTAACTATACCTTCCACACACCTTATGATTATTGCAATTATGTCAAAACACGACTAGCTATAATGCTGTCTCATTTCCCCTTTCGGAATTTCGTTGAATATTATGGAGCATGTTACGTCGTTTCGTTGAATATGGAGCACGTTACGTCTACAGTACAGGAAGTCGAGAAAATTATTCTTTATAATTGTATTACTTCTAAAATTGGAAATATTGTAATAATTATCAATAATATATACGAGCACACAATCATAATACACATTTTGAAGAGGATTTAAAGTACGTTAACAGCAGTTTCAAACACAACTCTCATCATCTCCCATTTTGTTTGCGGAGCGTTTTTTTTTCTATTTGGATTCTTGTTGTAAATGGTTCGATACGATATATGTGCTTCTTAAGCGACAAAGATACCGAAACTCGTATGCACGAATGTTTGTAAAGGTAAGTGATAAAGAATTGTAAGTGAACGTGTTTATAGTAGCAACTCTTAAAAATGTATCAAAATTATTATTTAACATCAAATACAGTATTATTATTATTATTATTATTATTATTATTATTATTATTATTATTATTATTGAATGAATGAAAATTCAAAAGGTTAATGAAAGCCCTAACAATTCTTCATTGAAAAAGCATTTTTAGAGAGAGAAAGAGAGAGAGTGGGAGAGAGAGTGGGGGAGAGAGAGTGGGAGAGAGAGAGAGTGGGAGAGAGAGAGTGGGAGAGAGAGAGAGAGAGAGAAAGAAAGCAAATCATAAAAACCGTTGTTATTCCCGGTTTTTTACCATTCATACTCCGATTCACCCAATACAGAGTGAACACAGTGTCGATGGCTTTCAGTCATCGCTCCGCCGCCCCCCAAACGCTGGCAGTGTCACACGTCGGACTCTACTTTCCCGCCGCCACCGCCGCCTCCGCCGACGGCTCGTCACCCTAACAACCACTGCGCTCTTTTGAAGTCCTGCATCGCATCGTTATTTATAACAAGCGTTGCCGCCGCCACGGCTGCTGTCGGCGCTGCATAATGATCGGCGCGCTGTCACCGGGGGACGCCGACGATCCCAACACTGTCAGGGCCGCTCGCTCTGCCAACCCTGGCGCAAAATATTGCGAATCCTTTCGACTGGGCTCGGTCACGTGTGGCACAACGTTTCTGCCCGTTTCTGGAATATTAGATACGTCCTGGGAAGAATGATTATGTAATGCACACGAAATGTTTTTTATATCAGTGTTTTCTGCCTTGCAATTAACATTTATTGAAGCGTAATTTTGTTATGCCGAGAGTATTTAATCTCTTTAAGAGAACGAGGTTCATATCAGGGTCACCACCTCACAATTGAATTGTTTATTTCAGAAACCCATCAAACGCCAAATGAGTCATGTCGAGAAAATTGAGAAAAAGTGTCCCAGTTTTTTTCGATTTCAAAATATTTTTTTAATATTAAAGCAGTTAATAAATTAATATTTTTCAGGTAAATATGGAATAAGCGATGTGTCTATCCTCATGGAACAATATTCCACCGGTAAAGCGCATTTTAAATTTTGGCGTTTGACGGGTTTCTGAAATAAACTATTCAATTGGTGCAGCATTGGATAGCGTACAACGATTGGAAGATGCAAGAATCGCTTGGGGTTCGTGGCCATTTTCTTTGAGAGGCTTCCTCATCCCCTGGAACAGGTCGGAGCAAGCCACAGAAATGACGTATCAGAATAACCGCCCTATGAAAATTCTAGCCAGTCAGTAATCCAAAAAAATAAATCATCATCCAGAATTTCAAATGACACACGTCCTTAACCTTGCTGCTCTAGTTAGTCTAGCACGTTAATGCAATCATTACAAGCAATTGTAATCATTAACCACTGCCAGCTATTCTGTTTTCGAATTATTTAATTAACTTTACTCGGTACCTGGAAGTCATATTTTGGAGGTATATATATATATATATATATATATATATATATGCTGGGTGCCAACGTGGTGCTACAGAATGGCACAGGCACAGTTATCCACCTTCAAAATACATATTTTATATGGCATCATTTAAGATTTGAAATTTTGTAGTTGCAAATCATGTGTATATAAATATACATATTACTTCGTATTTACTTATGTATACGTAAAAAGACGAAAAAATGTGTTGTTCTTCATTGTATCTCATTTATTCCTTAAACTGAGTGATGCTAACGCATGTGATGTGCGGCTGTTGCAGTGATGTCAGAGGGCTTCAGGGCGCGCGACATCGGACTGCGGGCGCAGAAGAAGATCCTGAGCCGCATGGCCAACAAGAGCGTGGCCAAGGTGTTCATCGACGACACGACGGCCAGCCTGCTCGACAACGTCTACAAGCTCGCCAAGGCTTACGTAAGTATTTCACGCTCACGACTTTTTGCCGCCCTAAGTAAATTTTTTGAATTTTTTTTTTTAACTTTTCGGTTTCCTAATAGTAGAACTGAAATATTACTTTAAGAATATTAAAGAAGAGTAAAATCTCGTCCTAAATGGCAACTTTTGTCGAAAAAGTTGAAGCCGTTTTTAGGAAAAACGTTTAAACGTTACTCTAAATGCGAAATTTGAAGCTATTTTCCGTAGGAATCTATTGAGTTTGCGAAAAACATCATTTGAAGTTATTTAATGCACTTTCACTTACAAATGTAAAAATGTATACAAATCAATGGAAATGCGCATATTAACGGAGTGAGAGATATTAAAAAAAAGACATTTTTGTAACTTTTGAAAAAACAAAAGAAAACACTAAAATGAACTTAAACGTCATATTAAACCTGCAATTAGCACTATCTGCTTGAAAAGTTTCAAGAAAAAATTTGGAGCCATTTTTTAAAAAAATGTATTTTAGGGGTTCTCAAAATGCGGAAATTTGAGTTCATTTCCAAATAGTTCAGATTTCCAAAAAGTTTATATAACATGATTTAAAGCACATACACTCATAAATACCATAATGTTAACAACTTTTGGATAAAGTAAATACTAACGACTTGAGAGATGAGTAAAAAAATACATTTTTGGAGCATTTGAAAAAATAGAGCTTTTATGTTATCTTATACAGTGCATTTAGTTCTATTCATACCAAAAATTTAAAGAAAACATTTAGAGCCGTTTTTGAGAAAATATGGTTTTTGTACTTTTTTAAAATTCCAAATATTGCAGATTGACAGCGGATTCTTTAATTTGTAAAAGAGTTTAGAGTTTTTTTTCTTATTTTAGCAGTTGGATTAGCACTTTTTCGTTGTCAGGGAATGGCAATGAATTTTTTGTGTGCCGAAAATCCGCCATTTTTTCGCCCAGCATTACATAACTTTCTCCATACTAAGTATATTACTCATTGTATACGATCGTTTACGAGAAAGTAAAAATTGAATGAACCATTCTACATACCGTTCCTTTAAAAAATAGTGTCATTATCATTCCGATTTACCATGCAGGCATATATTCACCACCAGCCCAAACCACAAACTTCACTTTAATTAATATATTAAATTTCAACGACATGAGTATCCTATATTCGTTTGAACCAGCGGAAGTTTTTCATTCATATCACACTTTTTGTTTCTGTTCTCCAATCTCTCGATCTAGGAGGTAATTATTTCTTTCTATCCCCTTCACTAAAATGTTTATGCATCGGAGATGAAGTGAAACAAATCCATGAGTCAACGCTGGAGAGCGATACGCCAGTAGAAAAACCACAAGCGGATTTCCTTAATCGCTAACAGGCTGCAGTAAACAGAGTTGTGCCTTCTTTAATAGCGTACACATGTTCCCGCGAGCAGTCAAACCATATGTTTGCAATTTTGGTGCGCAAACGTCTCTCCTCGTCCGAATAAAATATCCTACAGTATACTAAAGGTCTAAAAAGTATTATAATATATCCATAATTAATGCATTATGAAAGGTTGTGATGACATGAATTCCTTTTCTTCCTCGTCTCAGTTTTCATCATCTACATTCATTTTGCAAGAATACGTAAATAGCATCAATGTAAGCAAAATTATACGTTGCGTGTTACTTCTACTTTTAATAGAAAGATTTTATTCACTAATCTAGTACGAGAAAGGTATACCAGACAGACAATTCTATTCCCTTCATACATTATTGAAATCGTCAAAAAAAGTTATTTACATTATATATTAAATATGATGATTAATATTAAATATGATGATTATGATAAATAACTATGGTAAAATGCGAAATATTTGCGATGTCAAATAACAGCGGCATTTGCAATTTATATTTTACGACCTACACCTTTTGAAAAATCTGTATATTTCTTTCCCCGTAATACATATTTAATTCTTGCGCGTGTTGTCATTTCCCAAATGTATTGCAATTTTGGATGTTTTCACGAGTATTTTCAACGAGTCATTTTTACTTCATGAGTT
>BLKR01010155.1:0-67455 GCA_011170035.1 Teleogryllus occipitalis
TTGGATAGCCGAGATCTCTTAGGTGGACGTGTTCATTGGAAAGGTCGCTGATTCCAATACGGGATTGGATGTTAACTTCAGTGTTGTGTGTTGCAGGAGGTTTTGCAAAACGCCTTGCGTCAGCTAAAACTTTTCCTTCCCGTTCCTTTTCGACGTCTAGGTTAGAAAATGGGTGGGGAGGTGGTAGGAGTTGGTGGACTCATTGCGGCCAAGACGGGGAAAGCGCTATTATTGGGCCTAAAGACCGCAACTTGCGCGCCACATGACCGCCACCTTTCCTTCCCAATTGTATTAAGACCGAAATATCGCTAAGGGCCCTTGGACCTTAGGGGGATGCATAGAATCTATGCCCAGGCACTAGAATAAGCGGTTCTAATCTTTCGACTGGCCTCTTTTGGTGTGGGTGAGTGAGAGTGAGTGAGTGTGTGTGTGTGTGTGTGTGTGTGTGTGAGAGAGAGAGAGAGAGAGAGAGAGAGAGAGAGAGAGAGAGAGAGTATACGTGTATGTGTGTGTGTGTATATATTTACGTTAGTAAGTAAGTATGGGGAGAAGAGGGAACAAGGATGAAGAAAGATGATCGATTGCGCGCGATCCGTAGCTAGTTTGTTAAGTTACTGCTCCGGCATTCACCTGATATTGATTAAAGAAACAACGGGAAACTATAGATTAGTCGGCCTTTTGAATTCCTCTCCGGCGGTTGAATTCGACTCAGCTCTGTAAATAAGATCGAAAATCCGCCACCACCGAAGGGATTCGAAGCCTCAATCTCCAGTCAGAGACGTTGCAGTGGCCTTGAGATATCTGCGCCGGGTCTTCGGTAGGCGGGGGTGGAAAGTCCTTGGGGTGGTCTGATCTTTCGTCCGGCGTACTGGCGGTGTCGGAGCGGTGCGGGGGCGGGCACATAGAAACGGACTAGAAGTCGGAGAGTCACAGTTTTGCGGTCAAGAGGCTTGCACACAAAAGGAACTCTCGAGTGCAGGGCAGGAGGGGGGATGAAAGCGCCAGTGGGAGCAGAAGGCGGTGACGAGAGGAAGAAGGAATTACTTGGTCCGAAAGAAGCCGTAGGCGCATTGGGCAAGCGGTGGCCATTGCAGCGTAAAAAAGTTATTTTCTTTGTGAAACGACGGCCGAAAGGCAGATCGTTGTAATTTCGATTCATAACGCATCAATCTTTTTATTATTCATGTTATATCACTATGCTTGGGTTTCTGTAACCTGACCGATGACAGCTGATCAGCTCGGGAGCTTAAACGTTACCACTATGACGTTTTACCTCTCTATTGGATGTCACCGTAACAGCTGATCAGCTGTCATCGGCCAGGTTACGAAAACCCAAGTATAGGAATGAGAATCGCTAAATTGAGAATATGGTGATTTAGAAATCAAAGCTGCGGGATTTCTTTTAAAAAATCCACACATTGCTTTTTTGCCGCTTTTCGTCTTTGCATCATCGATATCTGGTAAATCATTGGATACCCTTGATCAATGCTTCCCGTTTCTTCTTCCCTTTCATTGTAATGGAATCAAAGTGCTCTTCTTGTTTCTTCCAATATTCTGTTCAGTTCACCATTCTTTATCCATTCACCCCTAGCGGTGTACTGGAGGTGATAGGTAGGTTCATTACGAGATTTCATTCATTAAAAAATTGATGCATTGCTGCTCATGGATATTGGAATTCATTTTTAATATCGGCATGAGTTGTGCCTTCGGACGTATCCGACCGTGAGATCGTCTCAAATGAAAAAGCTCGTCGTTCCTGGCCGGGTGGCACATGGTGAGTCAGTAACGACTGTCGGCGAAAGGGCAGGAAAAGGAAAAGGAGAAAGCAAGGAGGCCGACGGGTGGTGCGGTGCCCGCGGTCTGGTGGCGTCGCGGGAAAATAATGATTCAAAACAAGTGACGCCATCTATAATTTCCAATTCAATATTGATGTTATTGTGTAGATGTCGCTAATAACGTTTTGTAGTTGATGCGACATAAAATAACAAAATAATAAAAAATAAAATAAAATAAAAAATTCCAATTCTTTATAAAATTTAGTTATATCAGATCTTATATTAAAGATCTGTAGCGCGCAACTACGTTTTGAACTCACTATTTTAACAGAGTTACTCGGAGACCCAATGCGCGCGTTTCAGTCAAATTCAGCCCACTGTGCGGCGTCGAAGGCGCGCGGGGCAGGGCGGGGAGAAACGGCCAGGAGGAGGGGAGACGAGCGGAAAGCGCGGCGGAGGGGGGCGTAAGTGGTACTGGAGGGGGTGGGGTGGTGCGAGGCGGGGAGGCTTTGGTGAGACGGGGCGCGGCGGGGCTGTCGGGCGGCGAGAGGAGTTGGAGTGGGGATGGAAGGGATACAGGAGAGAGTTCTCTGGAGCGAGGCGGGGAGAGTCGTGCGGGGTGTACGGAAAGAGTTTGGTGAGAGAGCGGGGCGGAGCGGGTAGGGTGGAGCGTGGTGGGGAGAGACGCGTCGGATTGGGTTGAAGCGAGACAGTGAGAATGGTGCAGTGTGTACGGGGACGGTTGAGTGAGCTGTGGCGGGGCGGGGGCGAGGTGGGGAGCGCGGTGCAGGACGTCGGGCGGCGGGGAGTAGTGGTGGGAGCGGTGCGGAGGGCTGGAGTGGGGAGAGGGGTGTAAGGGGTACAGGAAAGAGTGGGCTGGAGACAGGCGTGCAGAGTGTCGCGGGGTCAACGGAGAGGGTTTGATGACTGGGGGGAGTGGTACAAGACGGTCGGGCGGCGGGAGGGAACGATTGGAGCAGTGGAGAGAAGAGTGGAATGGGCGGGGAGAACGGCGTGGGATGTCCGGGGGCAAGGGGAAAGGCGAGGAGAAGAATGTGGGCGGGGCAGAAGCGTACGCGGGATGTGAGCGGGCGCGGGGCGAGGCAGGGGGACGCTAGCGCGGGGGCAAGGCACGCCCTCTGCCTGTCAGCTGTTCCGCCCCACTCGCCGCCTTCCATTGAGCGCCCAAAAAGGGGGCGCGTCCTCCACGCATGCGCCGCGCCGATAGCTTTTCCTCTCTCTCTCTCTCTCTCTCTCTCTCTCTCTCTCTCTCTCTCTCTTCCTCTCTCTCTCTCGCTCGCTCTCTCGCTCGCTCTCTTGCTTGCTCTCGCTCTCTTGCTCGCTCTCTTGTTCGCTCTCTTGTTCGCTCTCTTGCTCGCTCTCTTGCTCGCTCTCTTGCTCTCTCACTTTCTCTCGGTCTCTCTCTCGCTCGCTCTCTCTCTCTGACTCTCTCTCTCTCTCTCTCTGGCTGTCTCTCTCTCTCTCTCTCTCATCCCCTGCTTTTTCTCCCACCTCTGTCGTTGCCGTGCTTTTTGCCCCGAGTTCTCACCCCCTTGCACCGGTGTCACGCCACCGTCTCCGCCTTCTCTCTCGCTCTTGCGCCGATAACGGCCTCCTCGAGCTCCCGCCCCGCCTCCCCCTCCCCCCCTACCTTCCGTCTAAGTCCCGCGCCCTTTCCTCGCGCTGGCGGCGCCGTGCGCTCTTCAAGCACTGGACTTTTGTCCGATGCCCTGAACTTCGACCTTCTCGCATTGCTCGTCTCTTCTTTTTCTCGGGTAACAACTTGCAGCTCGACTGCTTTCTATAAACTGAACTTTTTGGGTATTCTTGTTGCCTTCTTACTTTCGTGGCAATTATTGTGTTTTTCCTGCGTGTTCCTGTTCGTCGTTTCGTGTTCAGCGCCAAACAACCAGGTCCGCGTTTTGTTGAAGGGGGTGAAGGGAAGATACTGTCAGCGAACAGAGGGATCATTTGAAAAATCGTCAATGCCGTCATTGTTCCTGAGTTGTTTTACGTTGTCAATGGACTGATAAAACTACAGTAACTGTTCACCCGTCAATGATGCCGGAACCCAGCGTTAGTGTCCGAACCTGCAGATATTTGGCAGCGCCATTCCTTCCCATGCGCTCCGACTTTCTTCGCTTACCTCACCCAAAAGCGACACCCCGATGACTTCACACACCCCATCTGAACGTAATCTCCAGTGCATGTTGCTGGTCCCTGATTTTCTCACCCTCCCCCATCCAATACACATTTCTCCCATCCCTTTTTCAGGTGAATGTGTCGCTTCTCCTATCCATTTTTTGCCTTTTGTTCTCCCTTTTTCCCCCATTGTCTGTGCAAATTATACTTGGTCTGCGTTTACCAGCGTCTCCTAGCTGCCACTCACGCGGGCGTACCTCACCCTTATTTGAGTTGCCACCGCCGGTGGTTGTCATCGGAGAAGAGCGTTCTCCTGTCCGCCTTTCGTAACGAGGCGTCTCAATTTGTTCGGTTCCGTAGTACCAGGCGCGGTCCCCGCTACCCGCTCCGTTCTCCCCGCCACCGCCGCCCGCGCCAGCCTGTCACTTCCAGAAGCTCCGTCGCCTGCTCGCCTCCGTCGTCGCTGACGCCTCCAACTCCCCCTGCCTTCTTCGCCTTTTTACGCTTTCCCCGCCACATCTTTGCTTTCACCAGCTTTCCCGTCGCTCCCTCCTACCCCGAAACCTCCCTCGTCCCCTCTCTCCCTCACCACCTTCGCTCCCCCTCGCCCGCCCCTCGCTACCCTCGCTCCCTCGTCCCCATCGACCCCTCACCATCGTCAAAGCCTCGCCGCCCTCCCAGCTCCCGCCTCCCATGCCGCCCCCGCCTTCCCTACTGACCCCGCCGCCCTCGCAGCCCTACCCGCCCCCGCCGGCCCCCGTCTCTTCTGCAGCCCCCGCCGTCCTCGCCGCCCTCGCCGCACACGCCGTCCCCGCCGCCCTCGCCGCCCTCGCCGCCCTCGCCGCCCTCGCCGCCCTCGCCGCCCTCGCCGCCCTCGCCGCCCTCGCCGCCCTCGCCACCCTCGCCACCCTCGCCGCCCTCGCCGCCCTGCCCCTCGCCACCCTCGTCTGCCTGTCGCCCCCAACATCCCGCCTTCCTCGCTGTCCCCGCGGCCCCGCCTCCGACGTCTCCGCCGCCCCCACCGCCCTCGCTTCCCTGCCGCCCCGCCACCCCGCCTTTCTCCCACCCCCGCGGCCTCGCCGCCGCCGACTCCGCCGCCCCCTCCGCGCCCCCCGCGCCCCCTCCATCGTCACCACGTTGCCTTCCCGTCTTCTCCGCCCTTCCAACGACCTCTCCGCCGTGCCGCTACTTCGCCGCCCCTCCCCTTGGCCCCCGCGCCGCCCTCGCCGCCTCCATCCCCGCGGCCGGCGCTTCCTGGCGGAATCCCCGAAACGGGCGCTATTGTTCCGCGCGTCGCCCTAATGAGGACGCCGGTGTGATGTATATCGACGTTGCCGCTTTTGTGCGGGCTCTTCTGGGCGCACGCCGCTCAGGCCCTTGGCGACGCGGAAATATGGCGCAAAAATGGTCCCTCGCCCGGAATGGACGAGATATTTCCAACGCCCATAGTCAGAAGTAGATACTGTTTACAAAGAAAAACGAATCGTATCTATTAAATATGTGATGCGGAAAACTAAAATGGACCATTTGTTAGGAAATAAAGTTTTCCGTGAGACGGGAAGAAATCAAAATATGTTATATTTTTTTCGTTGTATATAGTTTTGTAAAGAACATTCCAAACAATATTTGTAAGCTAATTTCATTTCTTAAATATGTTAATGTTTGAAAATATTGTGATTTTTTAAAAGTTAAAACACGTTTTTCTTAAATCTCCTTTTTCCAATAGCATAGTTTCAATCTACCGTATTTTCCCCAAATTTTCATATATTTTGAAGACTTTTACAACAAATTGTTAGGAATTTAATTGTCTGTAAGTTGGCATAAATCAATTTCTAAATTTTGCGACGTATGATCCCATCTAGTTTTTCGCGTGACATAAATAGAATGCAATATCCACACAAGAAAGATGTACTGAAAAGAACTTTATTCGTATTATTGTCGGAATGATTGAGGTACGTTTTTCATAGTTACTGGTTCAACAAAATATGTTGATGCTCAGTTCTGCGAAATAATTGGTCTTCCTGTTGTTAGAGTCGGAAGGTCGAATGTTCTCAACCGTGCAATGCGAACCTTGAACTTTGATATTCAATTTGGAGTGTCGTAGGTATGGCTGCCTACGCTTCGGGCTTAAAGAACTGGTAATGTCTTCGCTGTGTCTGTACAATTGTTCACATTTACATTGCTATCCGCAACCCCAGTGGATTGTTTGCATATCGGAAGTCATTCTTCAATGCAGTGTTACCACATTTTTAAGAGATTGACTTCGGATTTACGTGGTTTCAACCACTAAAATACCTATAAATTTGAAAATATAGTTGATTTTTTAAATTGTAAAAACCGGGACTAGTGCAGTAACATAATTCGATCTATGTAACTTTTCCTAATTCAATTAAATTCTTAGTTATTTACAATATAGTAACATATCACATTACAATATTGTGAACAAAGGAATTTGTGTTCATGTTGTTTACATTTATCAACTTTTTTGCGCTTTTATATTTTTATTGATATTATATGATAAATGTAGATAATAACGTAATAAAAAATGTATGTGTTTAGTTCATTTTTATGGAATTTTCCGTCCTTACAACCGGAATAAATTATATAAAATAATTAAATAGTCATCATTCCCCTTTCTGTATAAAAAAACTCAGTGGTGTCTAAAAACCAGTGTATTTAGCACGTAATCGAAATGGAATTTTAATCGCTCGTAAATGCCCACACGTTCTGCCTCATCGGGGGCGTGTGTGAGCGTTTCTGAGGGGGACGCAAGTACTCATTGTGCGCTGGCTGTAGGTCAGTGACTCATTGATGAGTTACCCGCAGGCAGACAGTGGTGAAACGTGATCAGCGGTTCGTAGAATTCGTCGGCGATCTCCAACACGAGTAGTACGTTGCTCAGGTGACGTGGATAACAATGCACACAATGTGGTTGTTAACGACTAAGGCATGCACATACAAAAATAATACTACACTACTTTAAAAAAATTCTGTGTAGGATTGTTTTGTTTTAGAAATGAATTCTTTCCGAAAAAAAGCATCCCAGAAAAACAACATAATGAGTTATTGTGTATGCATACTCGTCTTTCTATGATCCAATGAAATTCATTTAAAAGACAGAAAACTTTCTTTGTAAAAGAATAACTTTGTGTGATTCATATTATTATAAAAAGATGGAGTAATAAAGCTTTATATGACTTCCACATATGTGTACAAGGTTTGCTATCGAAGATTCTGGTGCTTATTCGACAATATTCCTAGATACAACTAAGCGTGATTAATGTCACAATTAGAATGTGTGTTTGTGTGTATGAAATTCAGCATAATAAACTAAATGTGAATAGACGAGCTAAATTTATAATTTTGGGAAAGCCTGTTTTCCTGAAGAACGATTGTTTTCAAAGATAATCTAATGTTAAAGCTGTCCGTACACATTCCAACGAAGCCCGTTCTTGGAACTCAATCCTGAAGTGTTTTTGGTTAATGGTATAATTTAGGTCGAGTGATCCGCCAATAGAGACCACATGTGTGAATTTACGCCATGTTCAAGTTATGTGTTTAGATAACTTACTGTGTAAGCTATTCTGGGAACAACGCGGCGCCAGGGTCTTGCTGAAGGCTCGAGATGTGCTTGTGTTCGGTTCTACGTGACTTCCAACACGCCTTCCCTCGCTCGCGCTCTATTTATCTCGGCCTTCGAATAAGCCTACGAAAATAACCTTTTCATTTTCCGAGATGGAGGAAATCCATCTTTACCCAGCAATGAATCGATAAACCGTCATTACACGGTCGCATTTGGAATGGAGCCGAGGAAGTCCCATTTGTATTTTTTGTGTCAGATGCGGGGCACAAACACATTTGTGAACGTCCTCCACGTCGGATCAAAAACAAACGAGTTGCACCTCCCTACCGGCCGTTTTGGAAGGAGGTTCCACCGCCCTGTGGTCCTGATTGGACAAACATCGGACAAAATCATCTTCCATCAACAAAACAGTTCCCAACTATAGCTTCTTTGTCTGGCAGGTCGTAAGTTCGATACTCAACGGTGGGGGATTTTCAATACCAGCTAAAAGTAGATGGGTCGAATTCCATCTTTGCGTGAGTGAGCGTTGTGGAGGTTGCCTGCTCTGATCGACCATTTCCTCCGATTCAATGTTGGAGCAGTATCTTCTAAAAATCATGTCAATCTTGAACTCTACCTTAAACGTTACTTAGAAGAAACATTGTTGACAAAAGTTTGGAATGAATCCTTCAGTGACGTTTTCCCTATATAGAGCTTTTTGAAATTCCAGAATGACTGATAAGTACATACATCAATTTTTTTTCTTCTCGAACTGAAGAAAAGCAATAAATATTGAACTTGGCACGCTAAAAATAAGTAAAAAATGTTATTTTGGAAAATTTAGAGTTCAATGAGAAATTCCAAATTCGAATGAATTCCTGTTCGCCCGGTTTCATAAAAATGTTTTAATTTTGCTATCCTTCACATTAATCGCAAATGAAACTGATAAAATAATACTAACATAAGGCACTAGGCATCTTTCTCTTCATATGCGCTTAAATCTTGTAAATTAGGCTTTTGGTGTGATGATCAGTTCACTCACCTTCCACCTCTGTATACGGGGTATCAAATCCCAGTCAAGTTTTGTGGAATTTGTGGTGGAGAAGAGAGTTCGCGTCTAACTTTTTTCTCAGGATCTCCCACTCTCCTTGCTTTACATTCCACCACTGCTCCATCACCATTCGAATCATTCATCTAACCTAGGGATTCCCAACGGTTTTCTTTTATCGGCCCCTTTTAAAAGAATGCATTGGTTCTACGATCTTCTTGAATTTGTTCAATAATATTCAGAGAATAAAATTATCATATTATAAATAACTGCCCTTCAAGATTAGACAAATAATATGAACAAGGTTTGGAAAAAATGGTTAAATAAGCCTCAATTTTTTTTTATCACTGGGTTCTTGGTGTTCATTGTAACGATCAGTCATCGGTGCATTTTCGGATATCGATGCCCATTCGACTCCTTAATTATTACTGACCCCTCCTTAAAATGTCATCTACCCAAAGGGGGTTGATATAGACCTTATCTAAACCATTATTCACTCTAGATACAGCCGAATAGACTTAAGATCACATTGGAGATAAACCATGTAAATTGGACAGTTCAAACCGGGAGCGGTAGCTCAGTGCATCAACTGATGTCACTGCAGTGCCTCTGACCGGTAGGTCCTAGGTTCGAGTCCTGACGGCGGCAGGATTTTCGACACTAGCTTTTCAGCTAGGTCGAATTCAGTCGCTGTCTGGAGGAGAATTCTAGCGGCCGGCCTCTGATCGGTAGTTTTCCGTGGTTTCTCCGATCAACACCAGGCGAATGCCGGGGCAGTACCCTAACAAACGGACCACGGATTGCGCGCGATCTCTCCTTCCTCTTCTTTGTCCTATCCTCTCCCCTTACACACACACTTACACTAACATGCACTACACTACCACATATTCCGGGAGACCGGTCGGGAGCTTAGAGCTTTCCCGGCTGGAGCGGTGCCCCGCTGGTGGGAGAGTCCTGGTTAGGGGGAAACCCCACTAGCCAACGGTATGTCGGCGCCGGATCTCGCCATCCAGCGAGGGAAGATCACTGCCATCTCCCGAGAAAAGAACATGCACTACACTAACAGGACTAATGACCAAAGCAGTTGACGTGCCCCGAAGCACGAAAAAATCAATCAATCAATGGACAGTTCAAAAAGCGATTTTTGCCCTCCTTTTTCCGTCGTTGAAACCACCGTGCGCCGTATGTAAGCGCGCCCGTGCTGGAATCGGGCGAGTGGCAGCTGAGTCGGGAACGAAACCTACTTTCCCGGCTGCGCTGGGCTGCTGCGTGGGGAACCTTGACCTGCGCCCAGGGCCGGACGCCCGGACGGCGCGGCGTCCAAGCGCTGAGTCAGTCACTGTCCAAGCCCCTCCCCTTCCATTCCCCTCCACACCCCGCCCCGAGACAGATGTGGCCGTTCGGCGCCCGAGGTCGCCGCGAGGGGCGTGGTATCCATCGTTTAGAGTCGCACCTGTTTCATCAACTGGGTACCACTTCCAATTTTTTAAAAAAATACTTGATTGAAGCTGCCTCTACTCAGTGTTTCTTGCCAGTTTTCAGAGGACAGTGTTATCTGTTATTAGTTGGGGTGGATTTTGATGACCTAAAATATAACCAAAAATATCAATAAAGTGCTCTTAAAATGTTTTAAAAATTCCTCAATAATCAAAGAAAAATTATGTTAAAAATTGATAAAAAAACTCTTCACATGAGCAACTCAAGCTGTTGCATCAGTTACTGATGTAATCGAGGTTTCTTCCTTTCGTTCAAGTCGACTGAACTTGCAAACTCAACTTTGGTTTGGATTGGACCAGGAAATCTTAAATCTTCTAAAGTTATCGTGAAATCCGCGGAAAAGACAATGGTGTGGAAGGCGTCACAGGAATCTTAGATAATATATTCACAACTCCAGACATTTCGATTTCTGAGCGAAGAAATTGAATAGGCCACTCATGAATTCTGTAAAGAACATTTGGTGCATCTTGTAAATATTATTTGAAGCAAGTACTATTAAAATGGTATTAAAATCTATGAAATCCGCGAAAAATGCTTTAAAATGACAAAAATGGTAAAAAATTACTTATTAATCTCAATTGAAGAAAAATGTCAAAAAATGTCATATAAAATGGGTCGCTTCCTTTTGTCATAACATAAAAATAATTTCTATAGCAATGGGCATCGTTCTAAAGCGATAAGAAAAAAAGACTTTTCATTAAAATCCGACCCCTAGTGATGGCACACTTGCCAGTTATCTGTGAGAATGTGATCTGGCAAGTGTTTACACATCACTGACGGAACTATAGTCTGATAGCTGGCAATAATCACTCCCGGTGTAGACACACCCTTGCAGTTGAAACAATTGAAAGAAATTTTACGAGGAAGGAGTGAAGAAATGAAGGAGAAAAAAGAAACGCTGGAGGCAGAGGAAAAGAAAGATGGGTAAGGAAGAGGAGGGGATAGAGCATGTAAAGTCACGTAATGAAAAGTTAAAAGTTGTCAAACGAGAGGAGCTTTAAGGTAATGTAATGAGAAGTCATGTAATGAAGTAAGATGATATGAAGTACGTACATGTGTCCCTAATCTTCCCCTAAAGTATAATTTAACCAAACAAAAATGACCTAAAACTAGATTCGAAATACAATTTGCATGCAAAATGTATAAAACAATAGAGCAAGATAATAGAGGAAAATAGTGAGATCACGAGAGTAAACTTTAATACAATACTTCAAGCACATGTTCCATGTAAAAGTTACGAACTCAATCATCTGAGAAGAAAAGATATAAAGACAATTTTTAATCTCAAATCCTGTTTTCACTTCCGATTGCTAAATATCTTTTTTTTCGAGTTAGTAGTGTACACAAAGCCTATGTGGAAAGCTTTATAGTACTGATCTTCAATTATTCTTACAAATGTAAGTGTCGTTGAAGGCAAATAAATAGGAAAGAAATGTTTAGCATTCTTGGCTTTTGAAGTGGAAATGATGAGCTTATTCTTGGTGCAGTGTTTCAGTTTAGAATTAGGTTTGTGGTAGTGTGATTGTTTTCCAAAGTGTCACACCTTCATCCTTTACCTTCGTTCTGCCGTCTCTAGCTCGTGATGCATGTAATTTGCTACAAAATCTATTCGAGAATTCTTGTGATTTTATGTAACAAGTAAAATCGCCTATTATACGACAGTGAAAATTTTGTGGTGCATTTCATATTTATGTATTCCTAGTTAATTTTATTTTACTCTTAAAATAGTATGTGAACTATGTTATTAGTAGCCAGCACTAGGAGTGATTAATCTTGTTTTAAACTTGAAAACGTAGTAGAAACTGCATTAAACATTCACTTCCACCAAGTTTTCAGAAATGGCATTTTCAATGTTTTTTAAGTTGCTTCTTGAGTTGGAATTCAGTAAACGTTTTCTCTGTTTCATTTTTGACTCGCTTCTAACGTATTTTGATGATTTTAAACTGTATATACTTTGAAAAATTGATAATTTTTACACATGTTTTAGTTGTATTTTATATGTTTATTGAATATTCTCATGTTCTTGTATGTTGAATGCTATGAAGAAAAAAAAATCCTGAGGCGAAAGTTGCCGTTGTGATGACAAGCAAAACCGCCACGAAAATTAGGTCTTTTCGGGAGGTTAACGACCTCCACACCGCATTGTGACTCATAAGGAACCTGGGGCTTGCGTAAGGCCGTGCCTCGACTTCACGAGGACGCACCTGTATGCCAAGTTGTTTCTCGCTAGGTATTTGGAGAAGATACTCGAGGAATTAGGAGGGCAGGAGATTAGACGCATGTCGATAAAGCCCTCACACGGACAGTGCATAACACTTAAAAGGGATTAATTATGGCACGTGGCTAGTACGTTTCTAGAGGGCACTTGAATGATTTGAGTTGTTTGCAGGGCCTTTAAGTGTACTTGTTTCTGGTTTCATCATCGAGGTATTGTTACAGGCCTAAAAGTACCCTCCACATGAATTTTTGAACCCATGAAATTTTTTTGTTGCCAAGGGCGTTATATTAGGAGTGTTACAAGTTTGTAGAAGTTCAGGTTTTGGATATATGGATGTCATTTTATGTTTATGGTGTTACCAGCACTGCGATGTTATTGTGTAGTTGTTACATTATAAGACAATTTTTGGCATGCCAAAACTTACCGCCTTTTGTTTTGTGACGTAAATAAAACTGCCAGTTCAATAGAAAGCGCATCGAAAGGAAAATTGCATTTAACGCAAATTGCTTTTCACGGGGATGGCATTGCTTATAGCGTGCATTTGTAGCTTGTTTGTTCAGATATTTCGCCATCAGCGAACAGAAGGGGAAAAGGGACGCGAAAGCACGGCCCAGGGCATTGACCCAGGGCATCGGCGTGCTTTCGTTGCCTGCCACACAGAAAGTCTGTTTCCTCGTGTTTCTGCATTGCGTCACAGCATTAAGAGCGAGCAAGAGGCAGGCCGGCGCCATCTCGCGTTCAGTTTACCAGAGGACGATTGTGTTAATGCGGGAATTATGCAGCGATTCGCGTCATATCGCCCAACGCTGTCGGGGCCTGTTACCTGGTAACGGATGGGCCTGCCGGGAACCTCCGGAGGAGCCCCCAATTAGCAAGTCATGGTAGCGTATGAGGCAACGCGCTCCACTGCCCGAATAGATCTACATGAGGCATTACCCTAAGGAAGAGCTCGACCGGCAGCAGCGTGCTGCAGATTCCGTGCTCTGATTGTCGCCTAACCATTACAACCCCTTGCCTGTTTCACAACTTGGGAAGAATCCTGCTGCCGCATCGGAATCTTGTAATGATGCGATTAGTTTACAGTAAGTGGTTCACAGCAGTGTAGTCTTGACTCAAATAACAGAAATCACTAATGTTTGTTGCGAACAGTTGTTTACAAGACGATAAAAAATGTAAATAAACACGTACAATACCTACTACATAAAATAAACAACGTTTCCAATACATTTTAATTATTTAATCCAATCCCAAATAATTACAATATGCTGTACTTACTCTTTTTCGATGCCCTAATGGAATTTCATTGATTCAGATGACAGTGAAGACGTTTTATAAAATTCCAGATTCAGGCGTCATTAGCGCATTACATTTTTAATAACTTATTAAAACTTTAATATGTCATGTTGTCAGGACGTGCCAATTGACTTTATCAAAATCTATTTCTTTTTATATGTATAAAATAGTTTGTTACTGTAAAACGAAATTTGTCACTATCACATTTATCACTAGGAATGTATCATTAAATTTAGACTGAATCTTTTGTGAAATTGAACATCCATAAATGTTTGACCGGTTCTGTTCGATTTTCTGTAATGTTCAAGTGTTGAGTACAATTCCAGCACTGCGATTCTAGCACAGATTTCATCTCAAAAATATAAGGTAAATTGGAGGTTACAATGATATACAAGTTCAAACATATTGCGATGTTTTTACAGTAACAGTACAGGAGGATTGAAAACAGTACTACTACATTATCGATAACATTTCAATAATGAGAAACTACTAAATGCTATAGCATTAAAAGAAGCAAAACGGAAACTGAGATGCCTGTTTTCAAAGTACGTTAATTCTTCGTTGATTGCGAGAAAATTGCAATGAAAACATTCGTTTGAAACCAACTTTGGCCCGTATTGGGGTATTAATGGCAAATATTATATCTTCTCGGAACATATAAAATGGTCAGATGAGTTTTTCAGCGATCGAACAATTTCTAAAACAAAAATAAAATATTGTGTCCTATTTTTTGTTTTGCACTTATATTAATTGAAGAATCTCGTGCACATACTCACTCCTCGCATGCAAACACACACACACTTATGCATACATAATATCACACGTCCATCCAAACACACACATACATAATAACATACTTTAATCCAAATACACTAAAGCACGTAACATACACTAATATATATTTACACTCATTAACTCACATTAACACACGTTAACTACATTTATGTTAACACATATTCATCATATATTATCACACTTGCATATTCAACTATTTACAACCATTCACATTAACACACACCCTGTAATACACATACTTATATTTATCACGTAGTACACCAACATTAACACACAAATTTACACCGTCACATTTACCAACCCATTAACACACAGTAACCCATATACATTCACGCCCACGCAACCGACATAGGCCTACAAGAAGGTTTCTTCCCAATCTAGCCTAGCTATTGGCGAGCCAATCTGCTGGAAATGGGAGTGCCGCGCTTAAGTTTCTCTTTTTACGCCGCTTCCTCCTCTTTCCTCCTCCTCCTCCGCCGTTTTGTTTCGCTTCCTCCTCTTTTTTTGCTCGCCGCTCCTTTTGCCGACGGAAATAATGAACGGCCTCACAACCGTCAATGAATGGCGTCTCTCAGGGTGCAGGCGTCGGCGGAGGAAAAGGAATCAATTTCCACAGAATGTGCGGGAACAGAGGCCGAACAAGACATTGAATTAGCGCAAAGGGGGCGCTACGGCTTTGCTATGGAACAATGTAATAATATTTCATTGATATATTATAATAAAATAACAGTACTTCTTCGTATCATTTCCTATTTTTTTAAAATTATATATCGTGTAATATTCTGTAATTTTGTAATTGAACCTGTTAACTAAATATAAAAAGTATTTGAGTATAATTTTTCCTGTGTTATTGCCTTAATATTATTTAAGGGAATATTCTAAATTATTAAACATTTACTTGACCTTTTATAGGGTTGTATTGTTTTAGATTTGCTATTAAAAGAAACCTTTTTCAATTTTCAGCTACAGCTAATTTTGACTCCCAGAAAGCTGTTTCGTAACTAAAATTGATGACATTGTGCGATTTGTGGTAGCTCGTTGACGCCTTTCACGTCCAAACCAGGAGATGAAAATATCCACACCTTTCGCGGGATTCAAACTTGCTCACTTTTGGTTAGCTCAGAGCAGTTGCCACCGCCGCCGCATTGTGTACAATATGGATTTCCAGCAACTGCGGCTACTCTAGACTATGACGCGCAAGTACTGACAAAGTAATTAGTAACAATATAGAGAGGAATGTAATCGTGAAATTATGTTCAATATTAAAAATACGAAAACGTGTATCGTGAAGGAAAATACAATTATTTATATTTTAGTTATTTCTATTTAACTACTTTATATAACTTGTATAGATGTCTGTCTTAAAACTTTCCTAATATCTGCGTGTGGTGCGAGAGAAAGACAGTCAGAGAGAGACTGCGAGAGGCAGAGAGAAACAAGGACATAAAGTACCGCGCCACAATCTAACTTTTAAGTGCTTAGACTGGATTTCATTTTATCCATCTTTGTTAGCCGGCAAACTCCACAGCATTAGGCTCTAATTCCACAGGGTAACAAGATGATAAAAACAATTTAGACGTTAGTTTAACGCATAATATCCTCCCTCTAGCAGTAATCCTTTTTAAGAGTAAGGAAACATTGTACATAAGACATGCTACATGTAACACTGGGACAAATAGCATTCCCTTCAGTGTGCATGTGTGTGCAGTGTGCATTGCTAGAAAGCGCTTCCGTTGACGGAGTCGGAAATGCTGTTGCACAGGTTTTAATGTCTTGCACAAATCACGTTCATTCATAAAAACGTCTAACTTATACGCATTTCAGTCTTGGCTCATGAATTTTTAAATATTTCTTTCACCAGTCGATAGAATATTTTCTAAAGAACAGAATAACTCTTGTCATGTATAAGTTTTAGAAAAAAAATTAAGACGAAAAGTCGAATTAGAGAGTAAGGAAGATGATTTAGACTGAACATTTTATGATGTCGTAAATGTAACTGTCATTGTAACTGTGATGTTTTGTTTATAGTCCTAAAACATATGTCGTGAGAGGTTGCCTTTAAAAGGTATCTCCGTTCTCATCTGTAACTTTCACTGATGGAATGTGTGTATATTCATTAATGTAGCGGTCCAGCTGACTTGCCTGGACTGAATGAAAAGAACGACAGAAGTCGAGGAGAAAGCGAGATGATTGATTTCTTAGAGTTGCTTCGTACTGAATGCTGCATAAGCGATTAACCACTGTTCGCCCAGTACACCGTGCTATTAATAAATAAATGTAATCAAAAGCAAGTTTTTGTTCTCGATTAGGGAAACGTATCGCGGTGTCGCGCCTGAAAAAAAAAATAGATTCGACCGGAAAGTGGCATGTTTAGGAACACCGGAAGGTGCCAGACGTAAAATAGAAACTCTTTCATACAAAGATTTACTTGACGAAGCATCGTTTTTTTCTTCTGAATGGTTTGTCCACGAGGCCACTACGGTTAGTTCTATGAAGCTTGGTGTACGGTGTTTTGGTAAATTCTGTTATGGAACTTGTACGTATAGTAATAAATTTCTTTTGTTTGTTTGATGTTCTGTTAATATTGAATCTTTGACTTTTTCCTTTAGTTCACATTTGTAGCTTAATATTGTTGGCATCAACAAAGTGTGTTCATCACTTTGAGTGGTTGGTATTTAATCGTGTTTTAGAACGAGAGTGCATGAATAATAATAATAATAATAATAATAATAATAATAATAATAATAATAATAATAATAATAATAATGATAATGAAAATGTGCTTATTCTGATGTACCTGAAAAATAAGGTAGCTCGTAAAATTATCAACGCGTCTACTTTCCTATTTCCCTGTTGTGTAAAACGTCGTCTACACTGTTTCTGATTTCTTCTTTAATTAGCCTTTGGTTTACTCGTTTTTACGTAAGATTACTTTTCTATTTCGTTCAAAATGAATTTGGCATTCATGGGCCAGGGACTTAATTTCTTTATTCAATGGTTCTCTATACCATCATTACACTAGCTGGCGATGTGAATAATATCACAAAAATTTATTAGATTCAAAAACGAACATTCCATATGAGTATTGTTGACGTCATAGGACAGTCGTGGGTGTAACATCAGTCACACGGCCAATAATTTTTCAAAGTTGTCGTCCCCTCTTCCAGGAAAAAAGGAAATAATAGGAACGTCGGAGGATGTTAGGCTCTACGGTAAGATGTCGATATTATCATCCTTTGGCTCATATTTTCCTCCTTTTTCAGGCATTGCAGGATTTGTCTTTGTTTGAACTACTTATAAATACATCAAGAGAGTTTCTTGTTTGGGACACGTTGCACAAAAGGAGACGGCACGGTTGGAAGATGAAAGCCAGAAATCGGTGTTTAATGGTTTATAAGCATGTGAGCTGCTACACATGACTGCTTCTCAGAACGCTTGATATTTCCTTCACCGAAGAACTAAAAATAGTGTTGATAGATGCTAGAAGATTAAGGCGATTCTTTGAATGCCATTCATTTATTTTGAAGGTTTTAAAGAAGCAAATGTTAGAGTAGATAATGCGAATTGAATTTTAATGTCAGGCTAAACTGAACAATGTCAGGCTACTATTGTAGAAAAAACATTTTGAAAACATTACTTCGGGAATGATGGAATGTATTCTTACACTGATTGTAATGCCTGGGATAGTCTTATGTACTGTATAAAAATGCGAACGAAATACGAATGAAGCATTTTCTTTTATTCAAGATATTTGGTAAAAATTATTGTTACCATTTTGCTCACATTTTGGTTCACACTTCTGTATTGATAGATAGATAGATTTATTAAAGTTCGCTTTGAGCTAATGCTCGGTGGCAAACATTATTACAACTAGATGTACGACAATTACAAAACTATTACGAATATTTACAAATATAATTACAATTAGAGATTGATTTTGAGTTATCTGTAAGTTGATTTATAGCTTTTCTAACACTTCACTCCACTTCACTTCACTTCATTTCACTGCGCTGCACTACACTGCACTCCCCTCCCTTCCCATGTCCCCCACCACACCACACTACAGTTCATTGCTTTACATTACAATAAACTTTTAATTGCACTAGTGTGATGCAATACTTAATTATCTATTTTCTATACTTTAGTACTTATTTAGTAGGACTGCGCAAAAATGACGTGTCGTTTGTGCATTTTTGGAAACATTCTTGAAAAATGAGATAAAAAAGAGATACTTATTCCACTTAGAATCAATAATTCTAAATTCGCCCGAAATGTCAGTTGTTATTACCCAATATGCCTCAACTGTGAACAATAAACAAAAAAGGGGGTATATTTACATTTGCTTCACCCTGCTATTTGTGCTTCACCCTTCCGTGGAATTAAAATATAAATTTTAATGTGTGCGAATGGGAATAAGAGGGAGAAATATTTATTGGTAGAAATACGAATCTGACATTGCATATTATATTATTATTTGATATGTTGTGATAGAAATGCTATCACCGTAAGAAGACATAGCAGCAAGAATTAGCTAGTTGTGACCTCTTTTACATTGTAGAGGAACTGCCATCCTTGAAGAATAATAAGAAATCATATTATTTGGTTCTTGCGAGATCTTTATCAAGAACAGTGTTAGCAGATAAAGTGGATAGATAAAGACGAAACCAGAATTGTTTCAAAGACTTTTATAAAAAGCAGTCCAGTCTGTCGCTTGTTTTGCCTGCTCGACTTCGCCGTTCATTGCCCCCACGAATTTAGCCTCAACCCAGATTGATGTTTCTCCCACAGCAGAGCGTTGGATTAGTGCCGAAGAAGTGACAAACGATTCTTCTCTTTCGGCGGCAGAGAGGTGCCAGCGGCTTAACTTGTTTTCTATTGCGTCACTCCTGAACTGGGGGTAAACACGGACCACTAGGTTGATAAAACAGAAGAGATGTGTATGGTAAGTAGAGCAGTGATTTCGCCTTGTCACGAGAGGAAGGCGAGCGACCAGAAATACTCATTTTCGGATTATGTGAGTTTTGGGATACTGAAGGAGACACGCATATAACCTCAGGCAGGCCCAGGCAATCTTTGAAGAAAGGGCTCTTATTCTATGGGAAGGGGCTCTCGTTCTTCTCATTCTATGGGAATGATGTTTTCATTTAATTGAAAATTAGATAATAAACACGTACCGTATTTGCCGGTGTGTAAGACGCACCCCTTTTTTCAAGTAGGATTTCATTCTTTACTGTTAAATTCTGTACATGAATTTTATATTTATGAAAGGAATGAGAATTGTGACCTGTTGAAAGCAATGATCTGTTCTTCATATTCCGCCGAGACTTTTAGTGATATTTTTCTAGTACGCATGGACAGATCGTGCCTTTTTATAAATTTTTTCCCCCATGACTTTCATAAATCTTCTTTCAATACTTTTAGCTTCTGTAATAATAAATTTTGAAGAAATACAAATTCCTATTTTTCAATGTACAAAAATTTGATTCTTAATGCTAAGTACTAAAAAAAGTTACACAAATTCCCATCCTTGTATAAGACGTATCCTGTTTTTTGACGAGTTTGTGAAAGAAAAACTTACGTCTTATACACCGGCACATACGCTAAATAGATTAATAGCTTAATAGATACGCTTAATAGAAAAGAAAGTACCGATGTTTTTGATTGTTTTTTCGTAAAAATTAATTACATTTCAATTTTTAAAAAGTACTCTTGCGGGGGACTATTCTACTCTCAATTTCGTCTAAGGCAGAACTTAAGAGCTTTGAAATGTCTGCTTCACACGCCACTAAATTTGTAGTTCTTCCGCGAGAACAAACAGATTTTGAGGGCGCGGCGCTGACTGCCCGTTGTTCTCCTTTATGTCCCCCGCGACCGCTGCTGTGCACCCGTGCCCTTTCGGTGGACCCACACACACAGTTCGCCCACCCGTCCAGCCCGCTCGCCCCGCCCACAGGTCACCCACCCACTCTGCCCACCCGTCCAGCTCGCCCACACCGCCCACAGCTCACCCACTCACCCGTCCAGCCCGCTCACCCCACCCACCCCGCCCACACACACAGTTCGCCCACCCGTCCAGCCCGCTCGCCCCGCCCACAGGTCACCCACCCACTCTGCCCACCCGTCCAGCTCGCCCACACCGCCCACAGCTCACCCACTCACCCGTCCAGCCCGCTCACCCCACCCACCCCGCCCACAGCTCGTCCACCCAGCCCGCCCACAGCTAACCCACTCACCCCGCCCACAGCTCACCCACCCAGCCCCCCCACAGCTCACCCACCCAGCCTGCCCACAGCTCACCCACTCACCCCGCCCACAGCTCACCCACCCACCCACCCGTCCAACTCGCTCACCCCGCCCACACAGCTCATCCAGCCCGCCCACACAGCTCATCCAGCCCGCCCACACAGCTCACTCAGCACCCACCCAGCCCGCACACAACTCCCACCCCCCCGCCCTCTCAGCCCACACGCCAATCCCCCCTCCCCCGTCCCCGTGGCCTCCTGCGCCGGTCGCTGGGGCCTCGGATTACGCCAGGTGTCGTTGACCGACCTCCAGCGCTGGAGGCGGCCGTTACGAAACTGCCCATTGAGCGGCCAGGCAGAGCGCGAGAGTACGGCAGAGAACGGAGCTCCCCCGCCGCCGCCGCCGCCGCCTGTCGTCACTTCTCTCGCCATCCAGCTTTGCGTCTCTCCGCCAGTGCCAGTTGCTGCGCTTCGTATCCCACGTGTTTGAAGATGTTGCCAGATCGTGGTTTTGTATTTGTCTCTTTTTCCTAAATCTCTATACTTTCTTTTTTCAGTATTTCAACCACTACTACAATTTACGATCGTTCCTCGTTTCTTTACAATTACATAGCTCAGAAATGTACTTTTATCCATTTCCGACGACGCTGTGAAATTTCTAAACCCACATTCCTCTTCTAGACCTTAGCTTTCATTTTCAATGCCTAGTTTTTTGCATTATTTTCCCCACTTGGCATCGTTTCCTTGCATTCTCCCTGTTTTCTATTTTTACCTGTCTTCATCCTCTGCTCCTACTTTATTTCCTCCCTCTTATCTCCGTATTCGCCGAATCTACCTCCATCGCTATCGCTGTCCAATTTTCCGTCACATTACCCATCATATCGCATTGCTCATTCCCAACTCCCACCTTATTCCATACCCGATCGCTTTCTCTCCTTTTCCCGCACGTGTCCCAACCTTCAGCTCTCCCCTTCCGCAAAATCCCACCAGGCGCGTGGCGAGACCTCTTTCGCATGTGGGTGAGACGAACGGGAGCGGCAGTGAGACGAACGGGAGCAAGGGAAAGAGCGAGAGGGTGACAGAAGGAACGAAAAGACTAAAAGAGCAACTTTCGCTTCGTGCCGTTCTGCTCCGCCCGCATCACGCCCACCGGCTTCGCGACCTAGGGTAGAGGCTCGCAAACTTTTTTGTCGCTGCGGGTTCCCCTCCAGCGAGCACCCCGCCCCGCGCGCCTCGCTTGAGTAACAATATGAGGTCGCTCCCGGGCGTCAGTTGCCGACCTGTTTAACCGCTGTTGTGCCTCCGTGCTGACGTGGGCGGGGTCCTGTCGTTGGGATTTAATTTACTCTTTGTTGTTGGTTTCTCCCTGGAAGGGCTACCGCTCGTATTATCAGGTGGCGCTGACCATACAGAATTAATTGGATGCGTAATATTAAATGCTTTTAATGTAATTAGTGAATAAAGTAATGAGAGAGTTGCGAAGCACTTTGGCGAGGTCACGCAACTCTTCCACGGTGGCAGATTACGATCTGCCGCGTTGTGACCTTGCGGCGGGACGGGATGCGGGGGTGGGTGGGGACGGGCGCAGATGTGGGAACTAGTGGAGAGGCGGGGGACGGCGTAGGAGCGGGATCTGTGGTGGTGAAGCGGGATCAGAAATGTCGCGGTACAGGCGTAAGGACGACGTTGAGACGGCAATGGGACAATAGGGAGTGTAGGAAGAGAAGCGGAAACGGGGGGGGATGGGTATGGTTCGGAAAGGCCCAGAGTTGAGCAGCACGGAGCGGAGCGGGGCGGAGCGGGGCGGAGCGGGGCGGAGCGGGGTGGAGCGGGGTGGAGCGGTGGGGGGCGGGACGGAGCGGGCGTGTGTTGGTTATCTGTGACCAGCGCTGCGAGGCGCATTAAGAAGAATCTCCGTTGGGAGAAGGAAGTGGACTCCGAAGGTAATTCTGGAGCAGTGAACCGCAACCAGCTTGCGAACAAAAAATGTGGAGTGAAACTGGAACAGATACCGGAAAGAAATAATAACCCGATCTCGATTCAAATGAAAAATATTAATTACCTTCTAATAACGGCCTTCACATGTGGAGCAAGCCCCATCTTTGTTTTATATTGGAAAGATAAGGAAACTTTGCAACTCCTATTGTATGCATTTCATTTATCATTCACTTCATGCAAATCCACTACATCCATTTATAACTAAAAATGAAAGCAACGTTATTTGATGGCAGAACCAGTGTTAATTATTTTGGTAGATCGTGAGAGCGTAGGCTTCCATGGCCGGAGTCAGTATCTTTTCGGCTGTCCGGGAGACGCCGCGTCCTATCTAATTGGTGCCAATGTTTGGACCGCCATTCTGCGACCTTCCTCAGGGAGAAATGCATTTCGCCTGACGGCATTAAGCCCTGAGGAACGTCCCAGATGGCGACCGAAACGTTGGCACCAAGTAGCTACAGCTAGATCGTGGCTCAGCTTAGGATCTTATCATATTATATTCATGGTCTCTCATCAGTGTGCAGTGAGAAGACAGTAATTTCGTATTTACGAGACGGATGGGACGGATCAGGCTGGGAAAGCAAATGGCGTGGCGCGGATGATGGGAATGCAAATAAAATGACCTCCATTTTACACTAAAAACATAATTCTTTCTTTCTTCTATCTATATTGATGACTGTCATAAATACCAGGCAATTCACTTGTTCTTGTATATTCTTATCGAATCTGAAGTTGTGACTGTAACGTTGGTTGACTGGTGTTTCCGGACGCGTTATCTACTATGGTCCTAAGACCCGTAAGTGTAGTGCATGTTTTTTGTCTCGGAGGTTGGCACTGAATGGTGATATCCGCGGCCGACCTACACGTCGGCTTGCTGGATTTTCCCAATCAGGTTTCGGCAGGGGCACCGCCCCAGCCGGAAAAAGATTTAAGGTCCGGACCCAAGACTTGTAGTTGAACAGTGAATGTGTGTGTGTTTAAGTAAGGAGTGAAGATAGAACAAGCAAGAGGAAGGAATATCGCGGGTGGTCCGTGGCCCGTTTGTTAGAGTACTGCTCCGGCATCCGTCTGGTGTTAATAGGAGAAACCGGCTGCTAAAAGTCTCGTCCAAAGAACGGCTCTGAATGTGACCTATGTCGCTAGTAACCCGATCCCTAGGACGTCCCGGTTAGAGGCACTGCAGTGACGTCGGTTCATGCCCTGGGCCGGTAACTGTGGCGCCTAGCTTATTATTAGTCGAGGTACTACTTTTCTAGCCTGCCGATCTATCGACGTGCCTGAACGAAAACATCGTGCGCAATTGTTTTCCCGTCCCGTTGTGTTCCGGAACGTGTTTGTACGTGGCGGTATTTGGTCCCGCGTGTGTTGTCTTTCCTCTGCGTGACCTCTTCTGTCTTTTTTTTTCTCCGGTCGGCCTTCAGCCCGCTCGCGCCCTCGTTTCCGTTGCCTCTCTCCCTTCTGCGCCCCGTCCTCCGCCTCTCCTCCGCCCCTCCTCCGCCTCTCCTCCGCGCCGCTGTCCCAAGTGCTTTGCGTGCGGCGCAGTTCGCCTGCGTTGTCCTTCCTTTCACGAACGAGAACCACTCGCAGCTGCGGGAGAGGGAGAGGTGCTGAACTACGTTGTGATATCATTTATTTATTTTATTTGTTAGCGGGTTTCGTTGTCCAAGGAATAATTTTTCGTGTGCTCAGAACTTCTTTATTTAAAAAAAAAATGTATCCGTATAAGGGTATTCCAATTTTCTGCGTCGTGCAAATCAGTCTTGTAATTTCTCTCAAATTGAGTATAATTTCTTCAATACACGTTTGTTGAGCTCTTTTTCTTCTGACAGACAGAAATTACTTTACTATTTTCTGAGGGAACGTTCATTCTTTCCGCGTGTTTATTCTATTGCAATTGTTTGTATTTGTTAACTTTTAAATTCAGATTATTCTTGTATACAGCAGTCGATACTTTGAGAGAGAGAGAGAGAGAGAGAGAGAGAGAGAGAGAGAGAGAGAGAGAGAGAGAGAGAACAAAGAACAAAAACAACAACCAACTAACAACTTCAAAATGAGAAAACGATGTCGCCATGTATGCTTTTCTTTCAATTACAGTATAATACAGTTGTGTCGACTTTTGTACTGATATCGGTACGTTGCAGGTTTACGGGCATTCCTATGAGTTTAGAATACTTTTCAACAAAATGAAAAAAGTGAAATCTAGTAATAGCCTGATTTAGATCTAATAATCAACAAAAACCCATTTTAAATATGACGCTTTGCAAGTACGGATCTGTATGTGAAGAATCTCATTTTGATTTTATTGGAATGGAAATGGTCTGATGTATCTATATTTCCTTGTTATGAAATAATGTAGTTTTGGGGAGTTCTATTTCGATTTTAATGTTTCTGTGGAGAGATATCTGAATGCTTGTTATAGAATAATAGTTTTTCACAGAATAGTTGTAATTATATCGACATTTATGATTGAATGAAAACACTATAACTCGAGTGGCTTCTAGTTATCTATCCTTGTTTTGTGGAAAAATATTTTTACATTCATTTGGTGCTGTTTCATCGTGACTGTAATAAAGCGTTAAATGAATGGATGAAGAGATTCGTTATTTTCGTTCTTCACACCTTCAGTAGTGACATTGGACATTCCTATCCCGGTCTAGACTTATCTCTAAGTACCCGTATGTGGGGAATGTGTTAAACGATTATTTTATCGAAATGTTTTTCATGATTCTTTTATGTCAGTACTACGGAATATTCAGTAAGCGATCTGTCCCCTCCCCCTAATTATGCCACTGTTGCAATGTTTGGCAGCGTCAGCAATCGACTAATTTAATTTGTTTATATATTTATTGAACGTCAAAAACAATAACATGTTTTTGACATGGTAGGGTAAGAGATACATTTTGCTCGGAAGCAAAGCAAGAAACCACATCAGTTTTTGCTGGAATGCATCGAAGGAAATTGAACGCAAAACCCGATGAATTTCGTGCATCACTGAAGTACCCACGTGTAAAAATTGACGTTCCAGGGTTAGCATTGCGCTGTGTATCATGCCAGTTGTTTCTCCGGGTGGCCGTGGAATTCGTTCTTTTTTATTTATTTATTTATTTGTATTATATTCTATAGTACAAAAATCTTTATTGAGAGTTTGATTTTACATCATTTGGCCGTTTGGCTCTTCCAGATGTTAGTTGAACGCAAAATACATAACACAACACTTACAGCCAAGACAATTAGCACAGTTTAATATCGATGGGGGGGAAACTCAAAGGAGCACCTCCAATGGATGTAGTGACTTAGGATACCTTGATGTGTTGTGTGAGAAAGGTGTAGAGAGGGTACTGGTTTCTAAGTCTCGGGATACGAGGGTCTGTGAGACCTACTACTGGAAAATGTAAGACGCCGGGATCCTCTTGGATGTAAAACAAAGAAGTCATGAGATGTAGTGTGTTTGCAGTTTTGATGGAGGGAATGTTCAACTTGGAGTGGAGAACGTTGTTTCCTACAAATCAGGGTAGCGGGAGCGGTAGCTCAGTGCATCAACTGATGCCACTAGCAGCGCCTCTGACCGGGAGGCCCTAGGTTCGAGTACTGATGGCGGCCGGATTTTCGACACTAGCTTTTCAGCTAGGTCGAATTCAGTCGCTGCGTGGAGGAGAATTGTAGCGGACGGCTGCTCTGATCGGTAGTTTTTCGTGTTTTTTCCGATCAACACCAGGAGAATGCTGGAGCAGTACCTTAACAAACGGGCCACGGACCGCGCGTGATTCCTTCCTCTTCCTTGTTCTATCCTCTGCCCTTCCACACACACTAACATGCACTACACTACCACATATTCCGGGAGACCGATCGGAAGCTTAGAGCTTGTCCCGGCTGGGGCGGTGCCCCGCTGGTGGGAGAGTCCTGGTTAGGGGAAAACCCCGCTAGCCGACGATAGGTCGGCGCGGGATCTCGCCATCCAGCGCGGGAAGATCCGCCATCTTCCAAGAGAGAAAAAAAGAACTACACTTATGGGACTAATGACCTAAGTTGTTGACGCGCCCGGAATCACTAACCAACCAACATGTCAGGGTGTTTTCCTGGCTATTCTTATGATTTTATTTTGGAATGTTTGAAGTGTACGAATGTGGGTAGTTATTGGTTCTGCTGCCGGCGCGGCGCGGCGCGGCAATTTCGCTTGGAGGCGTTCGCGCCACTTTGTTCCGCTCGGCTGAGTCGACTCGCTGGCTCCTCAGTGCTCGACTGGTCCCGCGCCCTGGCACGACCCGGCAGCGACTCGCTTCATCTCGAATCTGTCTAGAGACATCCGAATTGACGCAAAATGTTGCTACGTAGTGTTCCGAACATCAAAAACATGTGAAAAGTTTTGTTGGGCATGCAAAGAGAGAATAATAGTTTGTTTTTTTTACTCTTCGCGGTGGTTGACACGAATCACAAGGTATTGAGAAAAGGAATAAGGAACATAAGATAACGCTATGGTCAATGATTAGAAATATTGAAGAAAAAAATAAAAATAACATTATATTTTGTTGTCTATCATTTTATTCTAGAAAAAATTCTTTGTATTCATTTGTAATATTTTCAAGTAGCGTAATAGAGCACATTGCTTTGGTGTTCCATCTAAGTCTGTTATTGATCCCCTAAGAGTATTATCGTACCTCTTTTATATTTCACAATGCCTGATGGCTTCTCTGGTCCTTAAGGTCGCAAAAAGACTTTGTTTTGGAATGGAATATATCTAGCCCCATTAGTGATTTGTTAGTGTGCCGATGTGTAGTTAGATACGATGTTATGTTTTAGCCTCATGAAGCGTCGTAGTTAGAAACTGGCACTAGAGTAGAATAATTATCATTTTTCGTAATTATTTGTAATTCGCGAAAATGAGCTCCAGAGACAAACATAAAAAAAGAGATTGACTTTTCTAAGCGGATCTTTCTGCATTATGTGTTATATCGATCGTTTTCTCAGTTTCATATTGACTTAACTACTTGACATATGTAGAGATAGATAATCGGTTAAATGAGTAATCTTGGAGATTGTGGTGTTCGTGCGCTGTAACTGAGATCGTTCACGCACCAATTCATCCGAGTACGTTTCTCGTTTTTTACGTTCAGGTTATAAAAAACGGTTGTAAGTTATTGGAGTTGCTGGTTATGTTTGCAACGAGGTCAAGGATGCCTGAAATCAGTGTTCGACATTACAAGCACAAGCTCCCAGAACAGAACGTGTAATGTCGAAGTGATGTCGACCATTCTTTCATTACGTTCGTTGTTTCTGTTTTTGGTTTTGCGTGGAGAGAGCTGAAAACGTATTTACGTAAGGAGGGGAGGCGAGCCCCACCTCAGGGTTTGGTTTCCGCCGAGGAGACGAGTATTTGCCGGGAGGGGGGGGGGGGAAAGGATCTCTTGACATCGAACAGTCGAGGCGGTTGTGAGGGAACTATGCACTGCGTGTGTTTGGCAGAAGGACCTGCCCTTATTGGTCAACGCGTCGGTGCGTGTGCGCGATCGTCTCGACTCTTCCGCAGGCAGGCGTAACGCAATGCGTGTATAGTGGAGTCTATTTATTTATTTATTTTATCAAAAACTGTATGTGACGTATGAGGGAGAAAATCATCTGTGCACGCTTTCTTGAGTTTCAGAATCCCTTCCCAACAATGTAACTATTAATAGTTGAAAGATTAATAATAATAATAATAATAATAATAATAATAATAACAACAACAATAATAAATTTAAAAAAGCGAGAGATTAACGTTTCAAAAAATAGATATTTTCGTTTCCGATTTATAGAAAACTTATTTGTAACGGCAAGCGAACCAACAGATTTGATTTTTCTATATTGCTAACAAAATAGAAACTCACCCTAAGCTCTACTACCACTACAACAAAACGTGCGCATAGTGAAGCTACATTTACGTCCAGAAGCAAATCAAGGTGCCATCTCCTAATTTGCTCAATGGATCAGGGAAATGACAAAAACCCGATCGAGATGGGAGTCATTGTCGAGGTCGAGATGGGAGTAGCGTTTTGCTCCCAATTTTCTCAGTTTAATATTGGTTTGTTAGTATTGGTGAATGTTGGAAAAGCAACTCAGGAGTCTTCATTGTGAGAAGGACCTTGTCAGGAGTTGGAGATGGCAGAGGGGACAGAAAGTGATGAAATGTTATCGAAGAAGCGATTTGGTACTCGAATAAGAGACGAGGAAAAGTTAGTAATCAACTTGTGCAATATGTTAAGCAGACAGTTATTTTGGGTCATTTTTAATTTTTAAGTGATATTTTTACTTTTTTTGTTGGAAAATGTTACGGCACCATCGAAGAGATGTACTTCCGGACGTGTATCTAGATTCGCGCTGGCTCTTCTGATGCGGGATTGGCATAAATTCACGTCTTTTGAGATGAAACAAATGATATTCAACAGAAAAACCTTCAGGAACATGATAGAATTCGAATCCACGAACTTATGTCTACCTTTCAGACGTGCTATAAAGACAGCGTTCTTGAGAAGAAATGTTACCGTTTTAATTATCGCCAGCGGAAGTAATTAAAAACATGTGTTCCAAATTTACATCTCGCACAAGATAAATGTGAGTTGTGTGAATACGTTCAATGACCTCAGAATGTTGGGATTGGTCCCATTATTTTGATTTTGTCGTGAAAACGTATTATGAAATGTTATGCTCAATTCAAGAATAGAAACACCTTTGTCAACAATTCATTCATTATATTTAATATCTAACGGATTATTGTGTCGAGCAGCTATTATATTGAGAAAAGAACTTTCGTTGGTTGCTGATCGTGTGGAAGTAACGAACTTGTGCGCTTACGTCATCGAGCGGAGTAAGTTCGAATGGGGGTCTCGAAATTCACTTTGGGCTGCCGATAACGGTAAGGATAAGACAATGGTAAGGATAACACAAGCGATTCGTGCGTTCTTCTGTAAATATTGGAGTAATTTACAATCTTCAACAAAATATTTTAAAGTAGACACGTGAAAAGTTTTACAGGTGAAAAGTGGCAAACTCACAAATAATTATCAATTTCAGATAATTTCGCCCAATTGCAAAAAAAAGCTAGAGGCTGGGAAGAGCTTGATCTCTCAGGGTAGTTCTTGCTACATCGACAGTGTCCGGAAGCATCGCTAGAACACATTACAGTACCGGCAGAGTATTTTTGGTTTAGACTGTTTGGTCTAAACTTTTGGTTTAGACTGTTCTTTATCAGGAAATCACTGTCTTTCGTTATCCTGAAATTGGCCGAAACCAAAATGGCGCTGATAAGCGACACAGGAACCGTAGATTACATAATCACAACCGTTGACATTACAATTACTGAGGGAATAAATCGAATAGGCTACTCAGGAATACTGTAGAGAACATTTTTTACATATGGTAAATATTATTTGAAGCAAATACTATTAAAATCGATGACATCAGCGAAAAATGCCTTAAAAACGGAAAAGGTGAATGCCGGAAAAGGTAAATGACTTAGTCGTATTGGACAAAAAATGCAAAACAGTAATATAAATATGGATCATTTCCTTTTGTCATAACATAAAATTATTGTACTGTATACTAAAAAGCATTATTCTAAAGTGAAAAGATAAAAATGAACATTTCATTAAAATCCCCCCCGAAGATGTTACTATATCATTTTACACAGAATGGCTCAGAATAATTGGCTGGCCTTGAAAGCCAACATCACCAAGGCTGAAGGGCCATAGCTGCCTTGGCTAGAAGGGTCGCCGGTTCGAATCCCACCTCGGACTTGGGTGTTTGTGTGTGTTCGTGATGCCCTTACGTGTTCTTCCTACAGTTAAAACAATCATAGTGGTCGCTATAAGAACAAATGTTAAAAAGCGACGTTAAAAAAACAAAACAAACAAAAACAAACTTAATCGAGCATATGGGGGAGAGGTTGAAGATGATAACTTTTTGCCAATAAACATGTGGTTTGAAATTTCATATGATGAGGTTAGAAAACTGACATTCGTCCCCGATTGGTAAGTAAAGTATCATGCCCTGGTGATTGGCAGGTCACTTTCTGACAGTTCAGGAAGCTTCATGTGCCTGCCAAACACAAATGATAGCAACAAATTGTCTTTCAAACAGGACTAATGTAGGCAGCTTTGCGTTATATAAAATTTTCGGCTACATGTTCCTTGGCAAAAAGTGATGACCTTCGGTCTCCCTTGATGCCCGTTTAATTTGTATGATTTATTCCGAGACAGCCGGTGGTTGGTTTTCTTAATTGTTGGGCTGAGCCTCCTTTTTCGGGAAGTGCGGTAGGGTTGAGTGCACAGGCGTGGGCTCTTCCGCGGGCGCCGGCGCGTGCGTTACGCAACGCGTGCTCGAGAGGGGGCGGGGCGGGGGGCGGGGAGGCGCGCTGCGTGCGCGAGGCCGTCGACCCGCGAGTGAGCGCCGGCGCTGGCGAGGGCGCCGCCTTCGCCCAGTGAAAGTCCGACCCACATGCGTCGACGGCGCGGCGTGGAGCGGGGGGCGGGGCGGGGTGGGAGGCGGTGGGAGGGGGCCACGCGGCTCGCGGAGGGGAGGGGTGGAACGGTGCTGCTCGCGGCGGGCGTGGCGGTGGAGGGCGGGGTGGAGCGGAGCGGGACGCGGTGGGAGGGGGCGGCGAGGCTCGCGGTGGGCGGGGAGGGGAGGAGCGGGGCGGGGCAGGCGGGGGCGGGGTGGGGCAGGCAGGGCAGGGTGGGGCAGGCAGGGGCGGGGTGGGGCAGGCGGGGCGGGGCAGGCGGGGGCAGGGCAGAGCGGGACAGGGCTTGGGCTTGGCAGGATGAGCGAGGCGAGGCGAGGCGAGGCGAGGCGGGGCGGGGCGAGGCGGGGAGGAGCGGGGCGTGGCGGGGCGGGGCGGGGGGTGGCGGGACGGGGCGAGCGAAGCGGGAGGCGGTGGGTGGGGTGACGTGGGGCGACGCGGGCGGGTAGAGCGGAGCAGCGCGGCTCACGGTGGGAGGGCGAGGCGAGGCGGGGCGGCGCGGCTCGCAGAGAATGGGACGGGGAGGTGCGGGGCGAGGCGGGTGCGTGGCGGAGCGGAGTGCGAGGGGGCGGGGTGGGGCTGCGCGCGGGTCGTTGGCCAGCCCCCAAGCGCTCGAGAGAGGCCGCGGGCACGAGCTGCTGGGAGGGAGAGGGAGAAGACGAGGAGGAGGTGGGGTGGGGGAGTGAGAAGCCACCTGAGCCTTGAGTGCGGTCCAGGAGGCTTGAAGGCGCGGTCGCCAACCTTTTCCTAACGTCGTGACGAAGTAAGTCACTCGGCACCAAGGACGTATCAACGCAGTCGCTAGACCGTGCCCCTAGGGTCCGCGCTGTTTCTTGAAATATGGAAAATTATTCCCAATTCAACCTTATTTAATTTAAAAAGAAATAATAAGAATAAGATGACCAATAGAAAATAATCGTAATAATAGAAAGTTTACGTCTACATAACGCAGGCGACAGTGGGATCAACCGGTCTGCGCGGAAATAAAGATTATGGGTTCGAATTCCAGGTGAAGAGAGAATTGCAAATCAAGACGAGTCTTATAATACCAGTGATTTCATTCCATTCTATTCCACTAGATTGATTGATTGATTAATTCATTCCAAACCAGCCGAAATGCCGAACGGACAATGAAAACTGAAATGTGATTAAAATGGTTTTAACGTTTCTTTCATTATTGTCATTGTGTTATTGTATTAATAAAAGAAATTCTGCCAAAATCTGAATGACCTGCATATAGAAAATAATGAAAGGTAATATAGGTTCACGTTAATCAATGTGTATATACCTAGTGCTGTTCGGTAAACTTCAGTCATTTTTCGTTGATTTCAGTACATTTTTCCATTTTACATGTATGAAGTAATTTTGTTTTCTTATTATTCTACGTGCCATCCGAATATTAGGTGTTTGCTGTTTTGTTTGTGTCTGGGTGGTAGGCGTCTGGGACAGTTTTTACAAAACGTCCACAAGTTCTTTGCAGTTCTCGGAGATGTAGCCAAGATGATCCAACATCTAACAAAAGCTACGAGAACAGGCTTAAAACAGCTGCGTGTCATGTTAGGCTCAAAGAAACTGTATGCCAAGGATTTTCTTGGTGAAGAGATAATAGCAGTTTGTACCTAATGAGCACATTGTGATAAGACAAACCACTGAATATGTTTATAGCATTATTTTCTTTTGTTTGCATTGTGTTAAAAAATTTTCTATGGTATCCCGCAAATAAACCTACCACGTTTAAATGAGGGAATATCTTCACTTGTAGTTTTTCGTTTACATTCATTACAGCCTCGCCACAAATGAAGATAATTTTATTATTATTATTATTATTATTATTATTATTATTATTATTATTATTATTATTACATTTGTGATATTTGAACGGTTATTAATTTCGCCATACACATTGTTTCTTTACAATTGAAAAATGACTTCGTTACCTTGTCTTATTTTCGTAAGTCAAAGAAACTCTGCAAACTTCAAATCCAATTTAATTATAAAAATAATATGATGTTTTTGACCATGGTTGAATGTGTGTCAACAAACTGTGAACTTAGTATACTGTTAAATTTTTTCGTGTAATACCGTACGTTTTTCTTCCGATCACTACAGCATTTGTGAACTGTCATAGCCCAAGAGTGAGCATAAACGAGTCTACAACAAAAAAAAAAAAAAAAGGAGAGAAATAGCGCATTGAAAAATTGAAGACACAGATATTTCATACATGATTAGTTTTCTCTTTGCCCTATTGCATTTTTCCCCGAACGTGCCAAAGAAAAATAATTATATTTTCCACGTTGGTTTTTTGAGAGTTGATGACTGAAGAACTGTATGATCTATTCTCAGAGTGGGAGTGGTATATATATATATATATATATATATATATATATATATATATATATATATATATATATATATATACAGACCTTAAAAATCAATAGAAAGAAAATATTGTAGTGCGCAGTGCCAATTGATTTACCACTGAAATAAATGAAACGAAGGCTAAAATAATCATAGGATATCGGGGAGCAATTTAAGTAGAGTAATAATTACATGTAATTGCAAATACACCCAAAAGGTCTCTTTATTGACGCAGGCCAGGAATCAATAAAGGTCAGTGGTAAATTTGCCGTACTTCTCTAATTGAGATATTTTGAAGCATGAATTTCTATACTTGAGAATTTAGTATTTTGAAATTAAAATGTTTAGTCTTTTACACATTTGCATATTACAGGCGTTTTATTTTTGAATGCATATTTTAATTATACACTAATAATAACTGATTTCTTTAATCACTTTCCATCTTTCTTGGTTTGTGTGTTATGCTTCATCTCATATTTAACTAGTTAAATAGTTTGATGTATATTCTACAATATAAATATTTAAAAAAACGTGCGCTTTGTATTAAACATTAAATGTTTGAACTCCTGAAACAATTTTATATCCTTGACGCTGGTGTTGGCAATAATAATTATTTACAGCCATCGGATAATGAAGTTTTGGAAAAGAAGGATCGCAAATAATCGATTAAATCAGATATTTTCCTACTTGTTCTTTACCCGTTACATTGGATGTGATCACAATGCGGTAAAAAATATCCTCCAGTATGTATACGACGAGGTCATCTCAATTTTTTCTAGCCCCCAACAAACACTACTAAATTTTATCTTCAACAAAGAAGCACATTAAACCATTCCAATGATTTGGTTAGTCAAACTTTTAGCGTTCTCGTTCAAACACGACTTTTAGGACAGTCTGGTTTCGTGTCTTAATTGACCGATAATCTTATTTACATTGAGAAGTAAGGAACTAATCGGATGGATTCTCAATCTATACATTTTCAACTCGGTCAAATTCAGTCGCTGTCTGGAGGTGAATTCTAGCGGCCAGCTGCTCTGATCGGTAGTGTTCCGTAGTTTTCCCGATCAACACCAGGCGAATGCCGGAGCAGTAAGCGGGCCACGGACCGCGCTCGATCTTTCCTTCCTCGTCCTTGTCCTATCCTCACCCCCTTTCACACACACACACTTACGCAAACGTGCACTGCACTACTACACATGCCAGAGACCGGTCGGGGTCTTATAACTTCTCTCGGCTGGGTCGGTGCCCCGCTGGTAGATACCCGTTACCCGAGGGTAGGTCGGCACCGGATCTGGCCATCTAGCGGGGGAAGACCACCACCCCCATTTCCCGAGCAAAAACACGCACTACACTTACGTAATTAATTACCATAGTAGTTACCGCGCCTGGATTCACTAAATCAATCAATCAATCGATCGATCTATACAAAATCGTAAAAAGTACTTAAAGAGTTCACTGGCCCCGGCAGCATTCACAAGCCGTACCTCGGGGCTGTCAGTAGCCGGTTCTTTTCTTTCTCTCCTGCTTGTTGCACGAGGAATGACTTCTACTTTCTCGTATACGTACGTGTATAGGGAATAATATACTTGGTACAAAGTTACGTAATGGTGCGCGAAAAAAAGACGGATTTTCGCGCGAAAAAAATTAATTGCTGGGCCCTGATAACGAAAAAGTGGATAAATCCAGTTGCTAAATTAAGAAGAAAATCCCCTAACATGTGGGTTAGCCAGAATCCATGTTTTGTGGGTTCTCGATATCGAAAAGCCAATTGACGACAAAACGCCCGTCCGTTCGTCTGTGAACACCACTAGTGCCTAAACCATGCCAATGATTTTTTCTAAATTAAAGGACCCGCTGTCGATCAGTCTGGAGTAAACGTTGTGAGATTTTGAAAACAATATTTAAATTATAGGGGTACTTTACATGAAGCCCCTGGGACATTTTCAATTTTTTTTTCAAAAACGTCGCCAAACTTTTTCTTTAAATTTCTTGTGAGAATAGAGCAAAATACACTTTTGAAGGTGTCATAGGTACAATTGTTAGGGTTAAGTCTGAATGTTACAAAATTTCATAAGTTTCAATTTTTTTCGGTGTCTTCCTACGACTACAAAATTCCTTCAAATGAAATTTGTTCTCCCCTTCAAATGAAATTTGTTCTCCATATTCGGTTATCCAAATTTTTTCTTGTGGCAGCGATAGTGCTAAATGTACCCTATAAGATGACATAAACGCCACATGGCTCTATTCTTTTGTATTTTCAAAAATTACAAAAATTTAATTTGAACTCAAACTTCCGCATTTTGGGAAATGCTCAAATGCCATTTTCTCAAAAATGGTTCCAATCTTTTTTTCAAATTCTTCCATCGGATAGTGCTAACTGCACTTTTTGATATCACGTACTGTTCATTTTTGTGTATTATTTTGTTTTAAAAAATTACAGAAATGTATTTTTTTGAAATACCTCTCACGACATTAATATGGTCATTTTCAGCAATTTGTAAACACTGTTGCCTTTCTGAGTGAAAGTGCTTCAAATAACTACAAATGACATTTTTCGAAAACTCAAAAAGTTTCGGTGTAAAAGAGCTTCAAATTTCGCTTTTACAGTAACCATTTTCTTAAAAACTGTTCTAAATATTTCACTGAAAATTGCTATATAGAATGAGGTTTTACACTTCTTTAGTATTCTTAAAGTAATTTTTCGATTCTACTATTAGAAAACTGAAAAGTTGAGAAAATAAAAAAAAAGTACTTTGGGCGGGGATAGATGGCTGCTGGCAAGAGAATGGAGCCAGAACCTAATGCCAGTCCACATCAATGAAAATAAAAAAATTTACTACGAGAAAATCTGTGCCATTCTGTAGCATCACTAGTTTCAGAAGCTTTCCGGATGGTTATACAAATTGCCATAAGCAAACTGATAGTTTCCCACTGATCGTTTCCAAACACTGATCGTTTTCCAACTAGTGTTGGCATCTTCCGAAAGTTGAGTACCCGAACCCAATTTATAGTCAGAACAAAACTGATTTTTAACCTAATAATATTCATAGCCTACACATTATTTTCCACAGAAAGTTTAAAATTTCATGAATTAATTTGGAAGCTGATAAAAGGAGTTTTGTAAATAATTTTTACAAATTGATTTGATTGTAATATCCAGAGTTTTGTGGTACGGGAACTAGGAGATAACGTCATGAGTTCTTTCTTCGTGTTTCCCCAGAGAAGTGACAACACTAGTTCCAACGTGTTGAACTGGTGTGTAGAAGACACGTTGACTCAGACGCGACGTTGTAATCCGTGTTGATACAAGGAAAAATCCGGGTGATATACGCCAGCATTAGTTTCTATTTCTTCCTCTTTCTCTCTTTTTTCCGTTTCACATTCAGGGCGTATCTATTTCGTTGTGTCTTTCCTTTACCGTTCCTTTCACGTGATACGCAGTTTGAACTGTTTTTTTTGACGTAAAATAAATAAATAATTTCCTGCGCGTAAAAGAAGTACGAAGTACGTATTAAGATGGAGAACGCATAAATGGAGTCGTGTTCATCAACGAAGTCATTGCTCCTTTTTGTATTTATTACTATTTTCAATTTCTGCGTTGATGTATTATTATATTTGATTTGACATTCCATCCCATTGGTATTCTCTGTATTTTTATTACCAATTTATTTATTACTACGACGCAGAGGAACCTTTCCATTTTCTATTGTAGTGTGTTGTTTTTAGGTAAGGTAAATCACTCAACTCGAGCATTTGAAAGGAATAAGGAATAACAGCCTCACTTGTATACGATTATGGGTAGTAAAATGTGTAAAACATCACGTGTTTCGCGTACTAATTTACGTAAATAGTGCTGAGGGAAACAGTCTGCGAAACCCATAAAATCATGCATGTTACAATGCATGATTCAGCAACTTTTAATGACAGGTAAGGATAGCTTTACCATTGCATCATCCTCTTTTTTTTGGGGGGGGTCGCGAATTGGCCAACCTAGGGCCACGCAAACGCGCGACTTGTACTCACCGAGGCCCAGTCATATTCCCCCAGGGGCAAGTGCACATGACCTTTTTTTGGGGGTGGGTGAGAGATCAGCACTTTTATGCAGAATCCATTTTTACACCGCAGAGTTGTTAGCCCTGGGGTGATAAGTGATGTGAAGTATGAGGTGATGATTGATGATGGTGATGATGATGAAGGATGAATGAGCAATCACAAACACACAGCCACAAACAGTCATTTCTGCCTAAGCGATCTCGGTTACCCGGATCAGCTATCGTCTTTTATTAATATTAATACCTCGCATTATCTAGATGGTTAGTTGGAATCGTATTTGTCGTACTTGTCCTATAGCCTCTCTGTGTGACGTGTCATGTCTTTGTAATCACAAGCGACGCTCATTTGTTGTTACGCGGCAAAGTTTCTTCACCTGAAGAGTGTCTTAACGACCAATCTCTGCGAGACGTCCGTGGCTAATATGACTTTTACGCTCTAGAGAAGGGCGTTGGGGCCTGTAGGATCTTGTTCGCCTACGTGCGACCTCCTGCAACACAACAGGAAGAGAAACCTATGCCGCCGCTTGTCTGTAAGGTGGCCGCACTCAACTACTAGCGGTTTCCGTGATTAATCCGTCGAAAAAAATCCATCGAAAATCGTATGCACAAAAACTGAAGTAATGTTTTCCATAAAACGTAATGTAAATCCAGTTATTCGGTTCCAGTTACCCAAAAATAGTAGTAAATAATACATTTTAATCGTGAATTCTAGCGCGTTTCTCTCTTTTATCAATGACGGGAAATTTTCATTGGTCTCATGGAGGCTTGTTTAGGATTCGCAGTTAACAAACAAGCACAAAAATCAATGGGTTGTTAGGAAATTTTTGGGATTAATATCCAAGATTATTATCACTCAAAGAGAAACATAGTCATGGTGTATCACGAACGAGTTGGGTCCTTTTTTATGTACGTTCAAACTCTGGAAATTAGTCACCAAATCAGGCTGCTGGACGGGTTGGGTACAAACCATTTTTAACTATACGAAAAGCGAGCGAATGAACGAAAACTAGGGAACAATTTCGATGGAAAACGTCATCGAAAGCAGAGTCGTAGGAAAAGTAGGGTGTATATGAAACGAGGTTTGACTGTCCGTTGCTCCTTCGCTGCATTTGCATTGCCCTCGATTTTAAACTATGAGATGCCAATGACTGCGTAATGTATGAGGCGTCGAGCCGGCCATTGCGGTTGAGTTGTAGCGAGGACATCGCTGAATTCAAAGCGCGAACGAACTATCCCAGGGTCTCAACGGCAGAAAGGTACCTGTGAAACGCTCATTCTATCGGGAGCGGTTGCTCAGTGCATCAACTGATGTCACTGCAGCGCCTCTGACTGGGAAGTCCTAGGTTCCCACACCCCACTGCGGCAGGATTTTCGACACTAGCTTTTCAGCTAGGTCGAATTCAGTCGCTGTCTGGAGGAGAATTCTAGCGGCTGGTTGCTCTGATCGGTAGTTTTCCGTGGTTTCTCCGATCAACACCAGGCGAATGCCGGAGCAGTACCCTACCAAACGGGCCACGGACCGCGCGCGATCTGTCCTTCCTCTTCCTTGTCCTATCCTCTCCCCTTACACACACACACTTACACTAACATGCACTACACTACCACATATTCCGGGAGACCGGTCGGGAGCTTAGAGCTTGTCCCGGCTGGGGCGGTACGCTGCTAGTGGGAGAGTCTTGGTTAGGGGGAAACTCCACTAGCCGACGGTAGGTCGGCGCCAGATCTCGCCATCCAGTGGGGGAAGATCACCGGCATCGCCCGAGAAAAAACATGCACTACACTAACGGGACTGATGACCAAAGCAGTTGATGCGCCCGGAGATATGAAAAATCAATCAATCAACGATCATTCTCAATGACTGATGAGCATTCTACGAGTAAATATCAACGTCATGTCTGTGTGTCAATATCATTATACAAAGCCATTCTGTAGGAATCTGAGAAGCTCATAATAGATAATATTATGTAATGAATGGTCTATTCAGTAACTTTCCTTGCTTTTCTGTTACAAAGAGCCGCTTTCATTAATTTAAAATAACATTAAATGCTTTTTAGCATCTTTTTCTTAATAAAAGTTCCAATAATTTCTTTTTATAGACAGACACAAATTCATTTATTAAAACAAAATGATTTTTACAACACACTGGTATCTTATGCCCAATCCACTCTCCAGAGTACTCTCCGTAGTAGGAGCGTTCACAGTCGACATTAGTAATGCTCATTTATACATCGTATGTAAATTTCTTTTTCTACAATTTTCATGAAGTATGTTTTCAACATCATACCACCTATCATGGTCAATTTTATCATGATATTGCAACCAATTCTTTGTAAATTGACATATTATTTAAGGCCTGATGATGGGAGCACAAATGGACCGTTGAAACGTTGCCACGCTGTTTCTTGTTTGAAGGTACCATTGTAATGTAAAAATCATTTTGTTTTAATAAATGGATTTGTGTCTGTGTATAAAAAGAAAGTATTGGAACTTTTATTAAGAAAAAGATGCTGAAATTCATTTAAATGTTATTTTAAATGAATGAAAGCTGCTCTTTGTAACAAAAGTAAGGGAAGTTGTTAGGCTGAAAATTAAGGGAAAAGTAAGGGAAGTTGCTACACAGACAGCCTATGTTTCATCTGAATTTTAGAATCATTCAAACGAATACAAGTGCTGGTTGTGCGCTCCAAAGAACCGAGCTCGAAATCGGCTGTTCTGTTCAGTGACCGCCGCAGTCCAGTTTTGGTCGCCGCGTTTTCCTCCGTCCTTCGACATTGTGCGACGAGCTCATTCACGGTGTTTACTACGTCCTAACTGGATTACAACTCCAACTCCGCCTGCCATTTGTAATGCCCCTGGGGAAGTTGGATGTCGCTTACAGCAATCTCGCAGAATTTCTCGTGCCCTGCACCGACTGGGGGTGGGAGCAGGGGCCCAACACGAAACGGCAGAGGAGGGGGGGGGGGGGGGCTTTGCCCCTTCTCCGCCCTCCGCACTCGGCTGCGCGCAGAAGTTGGAGCGAGTTGCGCCAACTGTGCCGTCAAAGAGAAGGGCGCTTGCGGCAGGTCTCAGAACCTGTCGCCCGGGGCCTGGGATCGCTCGGGGCGACCTGCGACCTTCCGCCGCGGTGACAAGCCGAGGAGCAGACCGGCCGAGCCGCTGTCTCTGTCGCTGTCTGGGGGAGAATTCTAGCGGTCGGTAGTTTTCCGTGGTTTCTCCGAACAAACAAGGCGAATGCCGGAGCAATTCCCTAACAAACGGGCCACGGACCGCGTGAGATCTTTCCTTCCTCTTCCTTGTCATATCCTCACCCCTTACACACACACACTAACATGCACTACACTACCACATATTCCGGGAGACCGGTCGGGAGCTTAGAGCTTGTCCCGGCTCGGGAGGTGCCCCGCTGGTGGGATATAGCTGGTTAGGGGAAAACACTGCTAACCGACGGTAGGTCGGCGCCGGATCTCGCCATTCAGGGGAGAAGATCACTGCCATCTCTCGAGGCAAAAACATGCACTACACCTACGGGACTAATGACCTAAGCCGTTGACGCGCCCGGAATCACCAACCAACCAACCAGGCGAATGCCGGAGCAGTTCCCTAACAAACGGGCCACGGAACGCGAGCGATCTTTCCGTCCTCTTTGTTGTTCTGTCCTTTCCTCTTACATACACACACTTACACTAAAATGCACTACGCTACCACACATGCCAGGGGACCTGTCGGGAGATTTGAGGTTGGCTGGAATGGGAATCTCTCCAGCCGGGGAAGTTCACCGCCTCCTCCAGAGAAAAAATGCACTGCGCTTACGGGACGTAGTTTACGCGCGCGGAATCACCAATCAATCAATCAATCAATCAATCACTCAATCAACCGCCCGAGCCTTGCGATAAGACGTCGCCACTGCTGTGAACGATCTCGACGCAGCGGTCAGCCAGCTGTAACTGGGGCAGGGAGATAACCAGCGAGTGCCAACCATAGGATACAAATACGAATAGCTTGAATAGTGAACTGAGTAATGCTCAAAACATGTTCTACAAAGTATATCGTACGAAAACAGATAATTGTATTATTTTTAACATATCTTGAAACCTGTGACAAAAAATGACGGTGCGAATCTATCGAAACAATTTTTTTTAAAAGATTTTGAAAATGCCGAGGAAATACGTCAAAGTGCATTATACGTTTCTTAAAGCTCATGAAATTTCCTATTCAATTCTTTTGAATTCATTGTAGTAGCGCACTAACGCGTTGGGTTATTGCTGCTCCATATTGTTACTGGATGTTTGCCGGGAGTGGGCAACAATGGATCTATGTGCAGCTGGAATGGTGTGAGGAGGATGGGGATGGATTGGGGCAGGGCGGGGCAGCGCAAGGCAAGAAAGGCCAGGGTGGTGATACCTTATAGATATAATTCTTTCCTTCTCGTGAGTAATAGACGAGTGTGAGAAACACCCCGGTGCGAGTTACTTCTGATTGTCTAAAATATAATTTACGTTGTACATCGACTTTTGATAGGGAAGAAAGTTTCCGAAAACACTGGTAACAATATTTTAATTTTTTTTTAATATTAAGATTTTTTGAATTGTTTTTATTTCATTTAAATAATTCATATATTATTAAGGCATTTGTATCGCACTCACAAAACGATATATCAGTTTTCATCTAATTAACTTGTGCCATATTTGGCCGCTTTTATATTTTCTATATTCTTCGTTTTTATCATATTTAGATTTATCGATAAGTAAAACTGACAGTGATAATCCTAACGTTGTGATGGATTCTTCAAAGCAATTTTAGAAATGTCATAAGTCGAGATTTTTTTTCGGTGGATTCCGAATCTCTCTAGTCATATTATTATGCAATTATTGTAATATATTATAGTCGTATATAATACAATATTTCCCGAAAGAGTTAATTTATAAATTGGGATGTATACAAACTTTGCCAAATACCCTCACCTTCTGCGTAACTTGCCTTTATATCGCATTTCTATTGTTTTTTCTCATTTATTCTGTTCATTTCGTTTGTGTTCCATCCTCGACGTTTTATATATCTCTTGTTTTCATCTGTAATCCAGTATATTTCAGGTTGGTACATTCTTTTTATTTGAATTACAGTGGATAACGCTATAATTATTATTTTTTCCGTCAATGTAAATTTTACCTGCGATTTATATATACATTTATCTCAGTGAAAGTTGTAAATTTCTGATAAAAAAGTACGTGCTTTTGCTGTAAATTTCCGCCTAAAAGTTTTCTAAATAAAAAGAGTATTTTGATTTATTATGAGAAGGTTAATGGTAATGGTACGGTAACACATTGTTATAACCTCTTTGTTTTCCCACGTAACCAGTGAGTATGATTTAGCATAAAGCCTTTTCTTTATTGAGTTTGGAATACAACTGTTCATTCATGCAACGGTATTTTTTGTCCAAACTGACTTACTTAGGGGGATAATATTATTCTTTTTTCCGGAATACAGACTTTATAATTACAACATGCTGTGAAAATCTTCCATTTTCCTTCATGCATTCAGAAAATGCTGAGATTGTTCCGTGTTTCTGGATGAAGCTTCACTATCACATGTTTTGTTGACTTCTCTTTTTGCTGTATGCAGGAGGAGTAGGGCTGGAGGATGGTTATTTTGTCTGCAACTTAATAAAATAATGTATGCATTTCATTTTCCTAAGCAAATACGTTTTCTATTACTCGGGAGTAATTTTTTCTAATTTCCATAGTATGTTAGATATGTTGGTGTCTTTATGCATAAATCAAATATAATAAAAAAATGCGATAATTATACTGAAGCTCAAGAAAACTCGGGAAGAAAATACTTCTTTTCCACACGGCACATAAATTTTTACTATTTTATAACAATAAATAAATAAAACTTTTAACCCCCTTTAAAATCATCACATTTTAAATAAATATCGAAATTTAAATTTGGAGTATTTTTAGTGAAATATTACGAAGATAATACTTTTAAGAAAGCATATAATCTTCAGGAACTATTTTTTGTTTGTATTTTTTGGCATTTTAGAAATTGTTTATGATTTGTAAAATAGAACTATTACCAACATTTACGAAACAAAGGCCTTAGAAGTATGAAGAAACAACAACAACAATGTACTGATCTTCATTTCCATTTCGACACTTCTTCCAATCGAAAGTTAATAAATTACAATCGAGATTATATTAGGAGATACAGATTTTAATACGTTATTATGTATGGTTATTTTTTTTTCGGTAACCTTTCCACAACAATACAAGCTTTGATGTTGTAAAACCTTAAATAATAAATGGGCCATTTCTACAAGGTAAGTTAGCAGTCAGCCGTTAAATTTGTTGATTTAAGTGACAAGAATGAGCAACGATAATACAATTTGAAATAATTACGTGTACATTATAATTTCAGAAACTCTGCATTTAAAAAAAATCGTTAATCTGATACAAATGTAATAGAGGTGGGTGTACTAATAGTAAAGCTCTTTTAAAATAATATTATATTCTGACCTTGATATACAAAGAGCTGTTATCTGTAGTATGCTGTGTTGTACTAGTTTCAATTAGCAATTTTTAATTTCTCTAAGCAAGATTCTCATGTCGTATGTTTTCTTGTAGGTAAGTTGCTGTTCATTGTGTACTCCTCATCGAAGTAAAACGAGCGTCAACAGTAACGGTGAGTTCATTGCCTTCAATTGTTGTCTTTCGTGGTTATGTCCATTACTTTTATTTTCTTAAACAGATAAACTTATAATTCTGTGAAGTTTTGTAATTTTACTTGTTAATATTTTCTCGTACATTCAGTAAAACTTTTAGTTAACGTCTTTGAAATATTAACAATATTTCATATCCTCTCAAGTTCAAAACATATGAAAACTAAATAATTGTTGTGGTGGATACTACGGAAATCCATTTACATTTGAGACAATTCCACTGCTCAACATAGTTTAAACTTACAAACCAAATACAATACGGACTTCAACTAGAAGCAAACAATCCTTATCCAATATAATGGCCAGGACGAAAGACCACAGAAAATTAAAAATTGAATTTGTAATTCTTTTCTCTTGTCTGTTCTTATTTCCCGAAGTAGGTTAAAATGAATTCCCAAACGAATATTGATGGAATTAATTAATTCATCTCGAAATTAGTCGGAGGACAGTTCATAGTTAATTTTCATTACTTATGAAATTGATCTTGGATAATTGGATTTCCGGATGATGAGAAGTTCCACTATCTCCGTCAGGTTTTCTAAACTTCTTAACTTGAGGCCCAAAGGGGAAAAATCTAGAATTCAGGCTACCTAAGTAGATTTTTAAATTAATAAGAAGTTACAAGCTCTCGAACCGTATTACAACAAAATATTACGAGCTTGGCAAACTATCTCTCTGTGACGAGTTAAAAATTAAAAGTAAACGTACAAACGTTGCAAAATCGTGCGTACTATTCTTTTATGTCTCATTCAATATTAACATAACCTTTTCCCGAAGCTTTGTAGCACTGAAGAGATCTGCAAATCTGGTAGAAGAAATATCTATGTTTATTGCGGGACATTGCGTTTATACATACCCACAAATATTTGGGTGTAAAAACCAACATTCTGCTACTCCCTATTTTCGCTTTTATAACAAGTAAAATCACACTTGTATGTGATTACACGCTTGCTCGCGCTTGATGACGATAAGTCAGCTTTCAACAGATCGATTATCACTGGAGTGCTGAACAAACGACAGATACGCGTTCATTCTATTAATTTGATGATATTATTAAAATTTAGTATATATACTACTGTTTAATAAGACCAAGTGATAACATGTGTAGGACCTTTCATTTAAGGAAAAATCACAGAATGTTTGCCCGAGTAGAAAACTCAAACGTTATTGGAAGCGAAAATGCTTAGTGTATCAGTTGTAAAGATTTTTGAGTCCTCTCTTCGCCTCCACATCCCTTCTCCTCTCCCGTCCCGCCCCTTCCCACCCATCCCCACACCGACTCGCGATTATGTTTTTTGCAAAAAACTAAAGCAAATCGATAAACGGAAGACGTATGGAATGCACTGTATAATGAATGGCGAATAAAAATTTTATAAAGGTAATTGGTTTCAGTTAACTTAGCAAAGCAAATGCTGATTTGATACGGCCAGTCTGTCTCGCTTGGATCTGGCATTTCCATGTGGACGTTGAGGCTCCGGCTTTTTGTCTCAGTATTCAATAAACATCCATGAGTCCAGCGAATGCAATATTTCCAATGCATATATTACCAAAATAGATAGAGAATCGTGAATATTTCACTCATGTAAGCAATATTAATGAATTTCTATTTAATCAAACACGCATTTTCTACACGCTGCAGCTATTTGTTCAACAAAGAAGAAGAAAAAAAACTCGCCCCAACCCCGATACGCTGGCTTCCTTGGCTGCCCTAGCTGCCGTTGTCAACACCTCTGCATTCCTTGCCCTGCCTACCCTTGTCCACGTCAACCCTCAACTGGAAATTGAAGATTTTGCGACAGAAAAACCTTTCATCTTATCACCTTGTGCAGGCAGAATCCACGTTTTGCAGCACCTTGATTACGAAAAATCGATTGACGACAAATTGTGTCTGTGCTCGAGGCTAGTACCTAAACCATTCAGACGATTTCCTCCAAAATTGATCATGAATCAGTCTCATCGATCTCGAGACACTATGAAACGGATATATTGATTTTTGGGGATTCTTTACAAGAAGTCTCAATATTTTCAAATTTTCTCAAAAATGGCTCCATACTATTTTTTGATTAAACTTGGTCATTGGATAGTATAAAGAACTCTTAAAATTGGCGCGACTGTCATTTTTGTTGAAATCCCTGATTTTTCGGTAATTGCAAAAGTTCAAAATCCTTTCACCTTTTTTTACTACTGCAATGTTGAGATAGAGATTTTTTCTTGAATGAATTGTTGCTCGAAGATAGAGCTTGCAATAAGGTTATGTACATTTTTTGGATAATATGATAGATTTTGCGTGAAATATAGCCAATATTTAGACAATATTTTTTTAAAAAATGGCTCCGATTTTTAAAATATTTTTTGTTCAGCAAAATACGGTAATAAAACTGGTACTTTTCAGCTAATTCTAGATTTTCAAAAATTGCAAAAAACTAACATTACAAAAATGAATTATTGATGTTAGAAATGTTTGTGTAAAATAAAAGCGATTGTAATAAAAACAAATTTAAATTATGTTCATTTTTTAAAAAAGACTAGTAGCTATCGCTTGAAGTTAATTCCTGCTTGAAGTTAATTCCTGCTTGAAGTTAATTCCTGCTTGAAGTTAATTTCTTCTTGAAGTTAATACAATTTATATTTCTTTTCTCAACAATGGCTTCAAATTTTTGCTTTAACATTTTTCCCCGGAGAGTGGAAAGGATGTTTAAAAAATGGCACAGGTCTTGTTTTCCTTGAACTCTGAATTTTCGAAAATGGCAAAAGTTATATGTAATGCGAGAAAGTATGTGCTGTTGAAAACAACACTAGTTTAAACTATAGCTTTAAGACTAAATTCTAAAAATTTCATGGTTCTATGTCTCTTTTTTTAAATGATAGCGAAGCGTTTGCATTAAATTATTTCGCTCTGATGTGCTCACCAATGATGAAAAGCGTCTGAAATCAATGAAAGAATTTTATAGATTGTTTTTAAGTTACAAGTGCACATGACGTCTGCCATGTGCTGTTTGCAGTGCTCACGAATCTGTTGCTTATCGCTTGAATCGATGGCATTAAGGAAAATTCTATAATTAGGTGCGATCCCGATTCTGTTCATCAGACCGGAAAAGTGTGGGATCACAAAATTCTATTATCGATATTGTGGATAGTACTAGATTCTTGAAAAGAATTTTGGTGATCCGAAGGTAGCATTCCAAAACTCATCGGATTGCATGAACATTGATCTTAGTGCCATGCGTTCCATAGCTGTCCATAAAACTATCAACACGACTCTGTTGGCGAGAATGCATGTTATGTTTACGGGTATTTTCATCTCCTCTGCATTTATGGATGCCATAATGGAAAACGTACCTTCATCTTCATAGCTATTAGGAGGTGGCCATGCTTCTTCATGTTGGATCCTTTTCTGCTTAGATATCTTTTGCGAATTAGGGGTGTACGTCTTTTTCAACTCTACTGCTACTTTCTTGCTGTCATTCTGCGATTTGTAGATCTTGTTAATCTAAAAAAGTTGGTAATGGGTCACTAACCTATAAATAGATGAACGTGTTAAAGAGGTCTACCTCAATACATTGTAAATACCACGTATAAATAAGATTTTATTTATTACTTATTAAAGCTTGAAACTCTACTAGTTTTGGGAAATCTTTCCCGTTGTTTATTATTTATAGGGGCGGATTTTAATGAAATGTCTTTGTTTTTTCTTTTCACATTCGAACAATGCTGTCTAGTGTAGAAATTAATTTTATGTTATGACAAAAGGAAATGTGCCATTTTTATTGGTCAGTTTTTTGCATTTTTCGTAGAGTTTTTATTAGTAAGTAATTTTTTTACTCTTTTCCGTCATTTTAATGCATTTTTCGCTGATTATGTCGATTTTAATATCATTTAAATGGCACTTCCTTGAAATAATATTTACGACATGCAAGAAATATTCTCCACGGAATTCCTGAGTAATCTTTTCGATTTCTTCGCTCAGAAAGTGTAATGCCAGCCGTTGTGATGATGTAATATAAGGTACCTGTGACACCTATGAATCACCGGCATTGTCGGTTCGGGCGATTTCGGGATAACTAAAGACAGAGATTTCCTGGTAAAGTCCTCACGAAAGGTCCGCGAGCTGAGTTCACTTGAACGAATGAAAAAAGCCTCAGTTATATTAATATGAAATCCAGCAGCTTGATATACCCATCCGCATTGGTTTTGACCATATTTTTTACATCACTTGAATGTATTTATACAATTATTTATATAAGTATTTTTACTAATTTGAATGTTTTGAAGAAATTAATTACAAAATTATTTTTAAAAGTCCTAAAACTTGCCTAGATGAACAGAAATAAAAAATAGCATTATTTTGAATATCTTTACTTCCTTCCCACATCCCAACCTCTGACATCCTCTCTGTTTGGTTACGTTACGTAAGTAAATTTTATATTTTATTATTTGTATTTGATTATTTAGACCCTGGTATGTATTTAGCATTTATTTTGAAATTTATACGTGTTTGTTGATGCTGTAGCACCATTGATGATAGAAAAGTTCGCTAAACCTACGAGTAGTATGGTTCTAAGCTTTATAAGTAATAATAAAATATTATTTACACTGTGGTTGTGATTACCTATCACATTCATCTCTATATGAATTCTTACAAGATCTGGGCAAAAACTATTAAGATGGCCTGCAAAGAATATTAAGACTAAAAATATTAATGTGGCTGTTTCCACTGTTGACTATGTACCCTTTTTGTGACGTGCATTAAACCAGCGCTTATGCGGGTTGTCGCCAAGCAATTAGCCAAATGAACCGCCTGAGTTCACATTTCATTAGTGGAATGGTGCTCGTCTATGCGCTTTGGTCATTTAGGGCGCTGCCTTCCTATAAATTGAATGCAATCTCGAGAGGCATATAACGAGGGGCTGTGTGTCTGCACTTTTCAGTATTACCCGTGAGTTGTAGATAATTAATGAGAAATTTGTTACAAAATTATGCATTGATTATTATGAGAGGATGTGTTAATGAAATGGCGGCATGTCTAAAAATGTTTTGTTTGCACACAATTTCGGTATAATAAACTGAGAAAACTAAGTTGACCCAAAAGGATTATGTTGATTTTTAGTACCTTTTACATTAATGATATGTGATCATGCAATTTTTTCACTATATCTACTCCCCTCTAGACAACTGTTTATATTCGAATGTACGGTGATATGATTTTGAGTAATATTCTATTGAATTTGATTCGTATGTATTCCTGAATTACATGAATATAACGTACCTTTGTTTGAACATTAGGAGTACTTCTAGTGTAAAAATTTACCTTTTCTATAGATTGTAACTAAGGAGAAAGACGGAATGTCCTAATAAATATATTCTGGATTTGTTTATGGTTCTTCACTGGTTCTGCAAATTTGTAAGCTTTTTCTGCAGGGACTAATTGTGACATTTTGGCATAGTCTCCGCAATATTTACCGACAGACTGACCCCTTACATCAATAAAGGTGCTTGGTATTTCTGTCATATTTTATGCTCTTTCCCACAAGCTTCTGCTAGTCTTTTTCATCTAATTCTGAGTTAATCTTCTTCGACCGATTGAAACAGCAAAAGTTGACATTGAGGATCATCTCTCAATGTGAGGTTTCGCGGCTACATCGCGCAATGAACTTCGAATACTTAATTTCAAGAGTTTTGGGCCAGGGGAACTTCATGAGAATTGCTGAAGCTCAACGACTGAAACACATTCCGTGTTACGATGGCGTTTACTGCTAATCTTCGAAAGAAAAAAAAAGAGTCTAACAGCGATTCATGTCGATGCATTGAACTTCTATTTTTAATTTCTCTGGGATGATCAAACCCACGCTTATTTATAGATATTTTGACACCTGCGGCTTTTTATTTAAAATTCAACAATCGGTGTCATTTATGGCCATATCTTCCGACGCCTCATCTCTGAATTTTTGCTGAAAAATTCTGTTCATAATCTAAAAGAAACATGCAAATCCTTTCTCAAATTAGGCCCTTTTGTGCTTACATGTGATGTCTACTTTATGATAAAATATTGTTTACCTCTCTGAATTTAATTAAAATGTTGTGGTTACAGAATAATTTTATGTATGAATCCATGATTGTGTAGAGCTGTATGGACAACGTTCTTTGAAACGGGCTCACCATGTGTGGTTTCCCAGCTCATTCGATCAGCGGAATTCCACCGCATCCGATACAGCACCTCGATCGAGTGAAACTTTTTGTGGCGGGTGCGCCCGAAGTGAGTGCTGATCAAAGGCAGCGCATCGGCGCGTCGCCCACTTACGACCCCTGGATGGAGTCGCTCGCGAGAGGAAGCAGCGAGCAGGAGATAATTTTATCTCCGCGCGGCGGATCCGCCACCTGAGCAGATCTGCGAAGGAAGCGAGGAAGGAGAATGCGGGAAGAAGCAAAAGATATTCCTCTTAGGAGATACCTCCATGGCTCCCGCCCCGCCCCCGCCCCCACTTCCACCGCTTCCATTGTTGCGAACGATGTTGAATTCAGCCACTGTCTGGAGGAAGTCTAAATCGGTAGGTTGTTCGGTAGTTTCCGTCATTTCTCACATCAGTTCAAGCTGAATACCGGAGTAGAACCCTAACAAACTAGCCCCGGACCACGCGCGATGTTTCCTTCCTCATTCTTGTCCTATCCTCACCCCTTACTTACACGCTCTACACTGCCGCACTTGTCGGGGGTTAGAGCTTGTCCCAGATGGGAGGTGATACCTCGAGGCGGAATACCCACAAGCCGACGTGTAGGTCGCAGCCGGATCTCATCATAATGGAGGGATATTGTCATCACACGAGATACAAACACTCTCTACACTTACGGAACCAGTGTCATAGCAATTAGCGTGCCCAGTAAAAATGAATCCGTTGTTGCCAGGCTGCGCTGCTACTGTCGCGCCCGCCATCATCTCTCCCGCTACCTCATTGTCAACGCAATCCCTTACTCACTATTGTCATCTGAGCTTTCGTTGCAGTCGCCACTCCGGTTCCGTCCCATTCAGTCCTCACCGTTGTTGTCGCCCCCAACCCCCAACTCGCATCCGCCGCCCCCGCTGCACCCAATCCGCCAGGGTTGCCGCCCTCCTCTTCCCGCATTCACTCGCCTTCGCCGCCGTCTCCGTCTTCACCTCTGCAACTAGCGCTTTTCCATCGGTCTCAGCCGCCTCGCCATCCGCCTCCGTTTCCCGTGCGCGCCGGGCGTCTCGTTTTTCGCATTCTGGGGCCGCCCCGCCCTTCCCCGCTCCGCGCGGGGCGGAAGACGGAAATATATTCTTTTGTGAGGAGAAATCCCGTAACTCGCGCGACCTTGCCCGACGACAAATAGAGAATGTATGCTCCGCATTCCGCTAAAAGGGTCGGACGCAGTCTAGTCGCGCGAGAGAAAGGATGAAGGACGGGATGCCTCGGAGTGGGTGGGTGATGTTGTAAAAGGAGGAGACGTCGCCGCTGCTGGTAGCGTGCGTGCGTGCGTTCGTTGAAAGGGGGGAGAGGCAAGTATTATTATGACAGAAATGTAGGGTTTCTAAATACTAAGTTTTGTGTTATTTGAATGACGTAAAGATCCACTTTGTCTACTTGGCAATGGAAACGAACGTTTACGAGATACAATTTTGGAAAGCTTTTCATACCTTGCCTATTCTTTGAGAAAAGATTGTCATGTGTTGAGGAAGCCGCAAATCTTGATGGGTCGTTTGGGTGTATCTTATGTTGCGTAATTTTTTGTGGTAATTTTTTTGTGGTTAGTAGTAATTGTCAGTAAAGGATTTCTTTCAAAAACGTTTTCGCACTATTATGAGCGCACAGATGAAAAATGCACATGCTTGAAAAATGGTGATAAGTATCCAGTGTGTGATATCCAGTTGCGTGGCCGCGTGTTTTGTACCGCTTTATTCATTCGAATGTCACACCTTTATTTAACTTCTTGGTGAATAGAAAAATACGCTCGTGTTAGTAATCACTATATACGAACGTATAATCAATAGTTTCTCTTTGTCCAGGTTTTATTCTTGCGCTTCGCGAGCTGTTAAACAATGTTCTTCGCAACTGCCCCTAGCGAAAGTTGTGCCTCTTCATCTGACAATTAGTAGAAAGTCCCGTAAATAGTTACGAGGTTCTTTGTGCGCATGCTAAGAACGCGAGTTACATTCTGAAAGGGTCTACAACGGATGTGGGCTGATGATGCCTGTCTCGGTGGAGCCTGACCTTGAAAATGTCCAAGTCCTCGGAACCGAAGGCTCCGGATTTGATTCCCACCTAAGGCGTGAATTCAATTTTGGACGTTTTCTCCAAATGGCTTCTCAATCTTCCGAACATCCCATTGGAACCATTTTCCCGCGATGTAGTGGACATATCGGTAACCTTTCACCTTTGTGGATCGGGTTTCAAATCTCGATCGATTCATGTAGGTCTGGAGGTGGGCAAATTGGGTCCCCGGCAGGTTTCTTCGAGATTCTCCCATATCCTCAGTATTTCATCCCGCCGTTGATCCATCACGATTCAAATCATATTGCAGTCAACTATTCCTCAGAGCTGTTAAATTTAGGTATGGTCGATAGGACTAAATTCTGACGATCCTAATAAACACGGACCATTATCCATGATCATTCATTTCTCATCTTCATTCATCTGCCGTGTTGTTCCTCCCATTATTGATTCAGTGGAAAACAATGCCAATCTAGCATTCGAATCGCCTGCTCAGGAAAGGGAGAGCCTAAAGTCGTAAGTGCCCTCTCTCGCCTATGCTCAAGAACAGACAATAGCACATGTCATTATCAGGTGATTCAATTTTGGGTGTTTTACCTAAAGGTGTAGGGCAAAACATTTCGTGTGCGAATTTTTCTGTCGGGTAGAAAAATCTTTTCAGTGAGACAAGCTATCTCGTTAAATGACCATTGTGTTGTGTTCTTGTTGTTCTGTAGTGTTTTATCTCATAAACATTTACATTTCTATTTATGCTTCCTTTGATTCGGGTCTTAAATATTTTCGAAAAAGATAAGCACTTAGTAATATCGATAGTCTATTCTTTTATCTTGTGTTCTCAATTTATAACTTGCGACTAGAGAAAATTAACCATTGTTAATGGAGTTACAACACTAAAATATGTGACTTTTGTAGATCATATTTTGCTGGGTTGTCATTTTTAGCGAAGCATTAGCATATGCTTTTCTAAGAAATTCGAATGAACAGATTTCTAATCTACACAGATTTCTACTAGTGTAAGTAGATGTTCATGGATGATAATCGATTGAGGATTGAAATCCCGATTATGTTGGAAATTTGGAGAATAATCACTCACGTGTTCTCTGATTTAGTAATAGTGTTGAAGATACTAAACGTTAGCATGTAGAAGATACTTTTTCAAACGCGTGAAAGACGATTAGATTTGGACGGCTATATTAACCGAGAAGACAGCTGAAATAGGTATGTTAGAATGACGCTCATTTTACATTTTATGTTTTAGTACGTATTTAATCTCCTTAGGAATATAGACTTTCAGGTAGTATCTTCGCAAATGAGGGTAGAAAGAGAGAATAAGATAATATACTTAGGAATTCCTGTTATTAAGGGAAGGATATTATTGATTTTAAATAGTATTTTGTTGTTGTTTTTTATATACGTTGTTATTGCCACATGCACATCGCATCTCTTCGGCATAGTCATTTTTGCCACTTTATCTTTGTCACGAGCAAACGACCTTCAGTGATTTAGAAGGGGAGGAGAAGGGAAGGATATTATTGATTTTAAACAGTATTTTGTTGTTGTTTTTTGTATACGTTGTTATTACTACATGCACATCGCATCTCTTCAACATAGTCATTTCTGCGCATTTATCTTCATCGCGCTCCTTCAGCGAATGACCCTGTGATTGAGAAGGGGGGAGTGGTGACTGAGCTGAGCTGAGCGGAGCGGGCAGGGATGGGGGAGAGCAGACCTTCAGTCTCGCGGGGAGAAAGTTGCGTACGAAGCGGCGGGAGGGGGCAGAGGCGGCGGCGGCGGCGGCCGACGCCAAAAATACTCCCGGAGAGTTTACGAAGTCGAATTTCCTCACAGCGACACAGAGGAAAGAGAGGCCATGAAAATAAAGTATGACGGTGAATGGTAGAGGACGAGGAGGGAAAGGAATGGGCACGTTCGGAAAGGGTGCCCTGAGAGGAACGGTTTTGAGAAGGCGCTAAGTATAAGAATTGGTCAAAAATGCGTTTCGTTGAACGAAATAAATACAAACAAAATACTCCTGAAGTAACTTCTTGGAACCCGAAGGGTTTTTTACCGCCCTCCCTCCCGTTTCATACCTTTATGACTTTGATTTCGTCAGTGCAAGGTGGGATTGAAGAAACCCAAGCTTACGAATAAAGTTCAAAATTTTCTAAAAAATGAATCCATGTGTTTGGTTCAATTTTTTTCCGGATGCTTAAAATGACACAGGTCTCTTTCTCGTTGAACGAATTAAATTTTCGAAAATTGTAAAACGTGAAATTTTTTAAACATCTTACAGCTACAATACTCAATACATTGATATTTCCTTAGGGTAATCTGTTCTAAGGAAATAGTTGTTTGAATAAGATCACAATTTTTAGAAAATAAAGTTTTTTGAAGTAAAGGCAATTTTAATATTACGTTTTCTCAAAAAAGGCTCCAATTTTTGTCTTAAATTGAGCAATGTGCACTTGTAAAATGGCACAGATCCCATTTTCAATTAACTCTGCATTTTCAAAAATTGCAAATTCGAATTCGGCGTGCTTTTGTTAGAGTTTAGGAAGTAGCTGAAGAATTAGTTGGATACAATTTATTTATTTTTATTTTACGTCAAAAACCGTTAAAAACTGTATGTGACGTGCTATGGGGAGAAGTGAATTCTGTGCACGTTTTCAAAATTCTGTAATCCCTACCCTAAGCCATGTATTAATTGAATTTTGAATACAGAAAAAAATAAACGTTTTTTTTGCAAGGATTGTTAACAAAAGTATTCGCTCCTATGTAATAAAATCCATTTTCAAGGCAAATCAGCAATCAATTTGGGCTCTTATCCCTTTTGCAATATTTCAAAAGAAATTTGTATCCATTACAGAGATGAAACGAAAAGTATGTTCTGTTGAACTGTGTTTTTTTAACTTATTAGACGTTTTCTTGTAATTGTGAGTGCGGCTGAGTTCATATCAGGGCGCAATATGTGGAAGGCAACGGCACAACACGGCAGTTCGACACGTCAATTCTATGAATTTCTTTGGAGGGCGATAATATTTCTTACTGTTCGAAGCGCAGTTATGCATTGTTGATTTTTTGTTCAAGTATTAGCGTTAAAATGTTTAAAATGTTCAAGATATATTACATTGATAAAAGACGATTGGTTTGTGACTTAATTTTCATGGTTTGACAATTTCATTTATCGTTCTGAAGATTCGTAATCCTAACTTCTATTCTTGAATGCTCAGTTGAAAATAATGGATGCAAGATTGTGAAAGCGTACTTCTCAGTATAATGTCCTAGTATTACAATTTCTATTTAATTACAGTTACTTGTTTTGTAGATGGATGAGAAATGGAAACTGTTTAATGGCTGCTGTTGTAAATAGAGCTTTGCACCCCATATACTACCACTACAAAGATTTTTGTTACCACAAGGGCACTGTGAAAACCAATGGTAGTTGGCGTAGTTTAAGGTATCGTCGATTCGTTTAAGGTGCATTACATGACATTGGATTGAATTTTACATCTCTTTGCAACTCTTTTTAATTCTTTCACAGATTTCTCCAAGTAACACTTGTGCGAGAATATTCGCAAAGTAAATCATTAGTAAATCTAGTACCAGAGTGGGACGACTAAGGAGCTCAAATGGAAGCACTGAAAACGAAATGAGATCATCCGAATAAAAAGCGCACCCATCCTCTGCAAACGATTGGCCTTTGATCTCGGTGGATGAGTAATGAAGGGAGACGGGATCAACTCCGCTAACCTTCGGAGATAAACAGACTACACGGAGCCTCTAATTCCGCTATTCCGCTATACGTACAAGCATGTGTACTGCTTTTAGGTAGAATTTTGGTTGGGAACTTTTTTGAAAATATCGTTGGGGCTTCAAGTAAAGAACCCTCCAAATTCTAAATATCAGCGTCAAATTTGGAAAGGCTCCAGTGCGGCCAAATCGATCGGGGTATGTCAACTTTGGAGAAAGGAGTCTGAATGATTTAGGCGTCAGAGTTGCCCACCTACAAAGGGTTTTTTTTGGGGGGGGGTCGGATTTCTCGGTATGAGCAACCCATGAGTGGTGGATTCTGACTTCAAAACGTTTTAAAGCAAGACATTTAATGCATGTAGTAACAAGATACGCTGACAAAAAATTAAGAAAAAAGAAAATGAATATATATACATACATACATACATACATACATACATACATATATACATACATACATACATACATACATACATACATACATACATACATACACACACACACACACAATGAATTGTTCGGCCTACATCACATTACTTATGAGCTGAGTGGGATCGAGACTTACTTCCAGCAAAGAAGCCTACTGTCATCACTGAAGATCTTTGTGTTGCCTCAATAAGTTGCACTCTCAACTAACATGCTCTGAGAGTGTTCGACGGGTTGCCTAATCCAGACGTAGCAGCAGTTCTTCAGAAGAATGAGCCGAGAACTCCAAACGCTCAAGACTAGAACGCCATTAGGGTTTAGTTTAGAAAGACTCTAGACAGAAGTATCTGAACGAATAAAAGTAATAGCTTTTTTCACATTTGCATTTATTTTATACGCTCCTTTTATTTGTCTCGTAAAGAAAATTGTAATATAATACTTTTTGTAGGAAATAGAAAATGTTTATTAATATATTGAAAATATCATCCGAAACAGGACTATATTTCAGTAGTATCTTAGTTAACTGGTGGTGGGACCTTAGTTTTTCTTGGTTCATTAATAGAATAATTCCAAGCCAGAAAAAGAAGAGGAAGGATAAGTGTGTTGTTTGGGTCATGTAGATCACAAGTGTTTACTTTTATTCTAAAATGCGCTGTTTTTAATTATTGTTCTGTTGTTGCTCTTGAAATTATACCGCTACTAAAAAAACTCCAATAAATGTTTAATATGGAAAAAATGAAACTGGAGAAACTAATTGACTAATTATGATGATTAATGGATAGATGGACGTGATTTATAGTAAAAGTAAAAAATATGGTAACAATAATAATGTGTAGTAATAGAAACAAGCTAATGTATTCTGATGAATGAAACGGCTAGGCGCGGTTCAAAACCCGTGAAAATATGTGTGCAATTTTAATTCCTGGGATCGTTACTACATAACGCGGTGGACCAGTGGTCCGCGCCCACCACCCAGCGCCCCGCTGGACCGCGTCTGAAATTGCCTTGGTCAATGTGCCCAATAATCCGACAATTCGGTCAACGCGACTCTGGGCGGGGGTCGATACTCTCCAGCGCCCCGTTCCCAGAGCTCACGCGTTGGGGTGGGGGCGGGGTGGGTGGCGAAGTGCTGGGTGACTAATCGATAGAGCGGTCGAGTGGGGATGGGGCGGGCCGCGAGGGGCGTCAGGCGAGATGCAGGGGCGGGCGGAGAGAGGGGGCGAGGGAGGAGGGGAGGGGAGGGGCGAGATGGACCAGGGCGCGCGCGTCAGGTGCAATGCGGAGGCAGCGGGGTCACGGGGAGAGCTGGCCGTGAGGTCAACGAACCCCTCCTAGGAGTGACCTTTCCTTCCTGTGCAGGAGGTAACGCACGTGTGCTGCAGTGCAGCACAAAGAGAATCGTTAAGCGATGCAAGTGGGATTACGTATTTCCAAGCTTATTCCCTCTTCGCTATTCCATCACAAAATACGAAATAATTAGCGTTGTTTTCTCATTTAAAATCTAACTAGAAAATTTTGTTCTAGTTAGATTTCTTGCTTTTAACTGTTACATTCTAGTGAGAAATACCCTTTTCGTTCCTTTGTGGAACTGATGTGGAAAGTTCCCTAATTGAACATTTTCTGAGAAACTAAGAAGGTATTGGTTGTGTAATTGGTGAGTATCAGAGGATGAACAGAATAAACGTGAGTCGATGGTTTCAAATGCAAAGAGCAACTAACGAGTCACCTGAATCAAAATTCTTATTAAATTTAACAACTTTAAGTCGTGTACTTTTTAAAGTTCAGCATGTAAATTTAAATGTGATGATGAGCTACTTTTTAAACAGAACGTCAGATGGAATGTGAAATAAACACGAACAAATTATGTTTCTATTTTAATACCCATTATTGATCGTTTTTCTTTTAAACATTATTTTCCTGGAAAATAGTGGATTTTCTGTAGTATTTTGTTACCAGCTTAAAAATGTATTTCCATTCCTTCTAGTTACATGATTGTGCATCGCACTTGTAATATTTTGAAACCAATAAACATTTTTTGAAATACAATTTGGTTGAAAATGTAAGAGCATGGTATAGGTCAAAATACAGTGGTGTCATCCATAAAGGAATATTGGGATTTATGCTGCAACAAAGATAGATGATTTGATTATAAGTGTTTACATCAAACTCGATTCCCCTAATTTAGTATTAGTTCATTAACTATTGAGTGTAGACTAGTTCAATTCGAAGCCAGTTAATTATATAATTTTAGTGTACGAAAATTCTTGCTGTAAATAGTTCGTGTAAGTTTTGGAGTCTTCGTGTTCGTTGAAAGTATTGTAAATATATATTGTAGAAAGGAAGAATAAAACGTCTTAATTGCTGTAGTTTCCCTTCTAATTTGCTGGTACAGAGTTTGGAGTGAATTGTACGTTATAAATTGTTATGTGCTGGCATGGCGCCTTGGGAATAGTAAACCGTCTCGGAGGGAGTACTTGCGTGCAGACATTCCAGCAGATACTTCCCCTCCCCCTCCCCCCCCCCAGGACAACGATCCGCACCATTTCAAGCGCATTCGCCCTCTCACTCCGCTGGCCGCGTCCCGCCGCACATCGTCTAGGTCAGCCCCCGGGCGACTCGACTCCCTGTACGCCCCACTCGCTTCCACGCCTCGCCCGGTGTTGAATTCGCCTCATTGTGTTCACCCGTTTTCTCCTCTCCGTTCTCAACCGCTACCCCTACACTCGCTGTTACACATCCCCTCGCTTTACTTAGCTCCGCGTCGCTCTTGCCCTTCACATTCCCCTTCACTTCCCCATTCACTTAGCCCCCCCCCCGTCTTTTTGTTCTCGTCTAAACCTCGTGTGGCTTTGCTTCTCTGTATCTCGCTTACGCTGCATTGTTCCTCCCCACTTAAACCTGCCCCTCCCTTGCCAGCACTCTTCTCTTCGCCTTTTCCCTCTCTACGTTCCTTCGCATCGTCCCGCTCGCCCAAACTTCTCCTTCAATTCTCTATTCTCCGGCTAGCTTCGCTCGCCCATTTTATCCTCCGCTCAAGTCACTGTCCCCTCTTTCTCCCTTCCTCGCTCAATTCCCCCCGCCCCTTTCGCTTCACATCGTTTGGCACTTTTCCGCTTCGATTGTCTCCAGTTCACCCCTGCACTCCTCATTGCTCTCTGCCCGCTCGCTTCACCTGTTTCTCTGCCGCAAGCCACCTCTCCTTTCTTCTCTTTTGTTACTTCCCACCCCTTCCCGCCTTGTATCGACGGGAATTCCAAGCCCGCCTCACGCTGTGTCTCGCCTTACTGAGTGTCGCTTCCGTCTTTTACACCTTTCTGTTCCCTGCGTCGCCTCACTTTTTCTTTCCACACTTCGCACTTGCCTCGTTGCACTTCACCCCAACTTTCTCCGCGCTGCCCTTAGGCGGGAATTCCTGCTCAACCCTGCCGCCCGCTCCGTCGTCTTATTTTCCTTTTTCCACTCCACGTCATCTCGGTCCTCTTTCTCTGATCGCTTCAATTCTTTGCCCTAACACGCCCGGGATTCTTGCTCTAGTTCGTCTCACGCCCTCAGGTCTCCTAGAAGCGCCCCCAACTCTTCCTCGCCTCAATGCTCTTTGCCTCGGCCGCACCTTTTCCTTCGCTCTGCACCACCTGGAATTTCTGCTTAGGCCCTCTTTCCAATTTTTCTCTCGCACTGTGTTTTCCTTTTCCACACCATCTGAACTGGCTCGTTTTTTTCGTATCTCCTCTCTCTTCGCCGTGCACCGCTTAGTTTTCCTGTCCCACCTCACCTCACTCTTTTACTCGCACCACTTATATCTGCACCATCCCATCTTTGCATCGTTCTTACTTCCCTCACTTTTCTCTCCGATCTAACTTCCCACAGTCGAGAATTTGTGCTTAAGCCCGCCTCATCATCTTTATCTCGCCACCTCACCACTTTTCCCTTCTCCACTCCATCTCGCGTTGCTCCTTTCTCTCTCTCTCTCTCTCTCTCTCTCTCTCTCTCTCTCTCTCTCTCTCCTCTCTCGCACACACACACACACACACACACACACACACACACACACACACACACACACACCTCACGCCATCTTCTCTCCTCACTTCAAGCTGAACCGCCTGCCATTCCTGCTCCAGCTCATATGTGACCTGTATGTCCTATGTCGTGTTCACTCGTATCACTTTCCTCTTCTCCGCCCCATCTTCGCCTCCGCTCTGCGCGACGCTTCTCGGAGTATTCCTGGCGGAGTCCAAGTTTGTCGCCGGTTGCGGGTCTTCGCTGTTGTTGTGGGGAGCTGGGTGGCGCAGCCGGAGAGGTGTTCTTGGAAGCAGCCCCGCAGGCAGCTGCGACCTCCGACTCGCGCAGCGCAATCAGTTAAAAGGAAACTCGCAGGGAGACGGAAAATGGAATGGTATTTACAAGCGACTCGAGAACGCCGCTCTCAGCGGACGGTTTATTTTCGGCATCGAAAGCTTAATTTTCTCTTTTGGACCGATGGGTTTTCTGATTCATTGATTTTTCGTGTTCCCTTGCTGGGTGACGAGATCCGGCGACGACCTACCGTCAGCTAGTGCGGCTTCCCCCTAACCAGGACTCTCCCACTAGCGGGGCACCGCCCCAACCGGGACAAGCTCCAAGCTCCCGACCGATCTCCCGGAATATGTGGTAGTGTCGTGCATGTTAGTGTAAGTGTGTGTGTAAGGGGTGAGGATAGGACAAGGAAGAGGAAGGAAAGATCGCGCGCGGTTCGTGGCCCGTTTGGTAGGGTACTGCTCCGGCAAGCGCCTGGTGTTAGTCGGAGAAACCACGGAAAACTACCGATCATAGCAGCCGACCGCTAGAATTCTCCTCCAGGCAGCGACTGAATTCGACCCAGCTGAAAAGCTAGTGTCGAAAATCCCGCCGCCGTGAGGACTCGAACCTAGGACCTCCCGGTCAGAGGCGCGGCTGTGACATCAGTTGATGCACTGAGCTACCGCTCCCGATGAACGTCTGGGTTTATGAAGGGAATTGTCCAACAAAGTTAGGGATAGGATCGATGGCAAAATTACGTAAATAGAATTAATTGGATACAAAATATTGAGGGAGTATAATAAACATTTTTGAACCACACGTGTTCTCCTTTCTTTTTTGAGTTGGATGGAACTCTTGTTTCTGTTCCAATAAGAGCTTATAAGGGATAAAAATTAGATGAACGTGAATTGGTGTATGTTCTTCTTTGGTCTGTGTCCAAGAAGGAAATTCAATTCCGAGAAATGAGTCCGAGAAAAAACGAGAAAATAAGTTTCTCGGATTTAGAGATCTCAGTTGCCTATGTGAAAGAAAATGCTGAAAACATAATTTTCTCACTCCTAGTGTTTGCTTCATCTCTACAACTTATTTGAAGAAGTGACCACACAATACAAGTGCTTTGTCAGAATTAGGCTGATGCTCACATTATGAAATCACATAGTCGTGTGATTCTAGAAATCTCTAGTCCATTTTCTTCCTTTTCATTCAACTTTGTGAATATTATGTTTTACGTGTATCATCAGTTAAGTTTTTTCTTTGTTATTCTGGGACATTATTTACTGGATTTACTTAATTTCGTTGAAAAGTATTTGTCGTGTGTCGAATGAACATTGTCTTAAGCATCTGAAACCCAAAAATGAAACATTTCTTGCAGTAACATGTAAGCATTCTTTATAAGTAATTGATGAAATGGTTTCTATGAGCCAGTGAAGTCGTAGAGAGCGAAATTTGGGCCAGGCGTGGAATGGACCTACGTAAACGTAATATAGATATTGCAACCTAATCAAACTGTTGAAATCCAATCCGATGTTGAAGGACTTGGCGCAAGAATCTGCGATGACTCAAGGCGACCGTAATAGCAGGCAAGTAATGTATTCTGTTTCCCAGTTTCATACCGCCAGCTAGTTATTTTACCCAAAATAAGTAAATTTAAGAAGCAAAGTGTAAATATATGAATACAAAAAAGGTATTTAAAACAGAAGTGTATCACCCTCAAAAATGTTCATTCTGAAATGACAGGCAATTCTAAAGGACTTTCGTGAAAGGGAAGACGTATGAAAGAAAGACTAAACAAGAGCATCGTGATGACAATGCCTTTATCGAGTTATTGGCCTATCATGACTGCCTTTTCTCTTCGTTGCAAAATCAGTTTAAACCAACCACAACTCAGTTTAAACCAATCATAAACGTCCGAGGGCTACATAATAGCCGTTTATTCTAAAAATACGTAGACTAAATAGACTCCGGAATATTTTTCCCTTTAATTGTCATGACTAAGTTTGCTGAATGAACGACATGGTTACGTTTTCCCCCGTCGTAAATATTAATTGAAGTTGTGTAGCATATCAAACTATCGGTGAAAAGTTGAATAATGAACTATAATTCCAGTTATTCTGTAATCGCTGAGTGTGGGTAGGCAAAATCATTTGTGTATTTCTACGGAAAGGTCTAAACAATCACCAACATTATTGGCTAATTTGACTTTCAGCAAATGATGATCCACTCAGTAAATCTGTGTAATTCATCGATAAGTGAAGTAATAATCCAATCTTCATCCCGCGATTCTGAGAACAATATCTGCAATCGCAATTTATAGCACGAAGAGACTGAGAAGATGGAAGTGCCGATGTTTGTGAAGACAATATATTGTTAACGTATCATAGTAATTTTGTGCAATATTGCTATCTGGATTGATAATCAGTTTGCGACCCGGCAATCGATTGGTGTCGTGACTTGTAACTACAAGTTAGGGTAAATGAGAATAGCTCCTTCATAGACGAGCGAAATTGTAGGAGTCTCCCCGCTACCTTATTGACGCTCGTAGTATTGCAACAATCCTGTTGCATTCCTCTGAAAGCAAAACTCGCAAAGCGGAACTTTCTATGAAGCACCTCCAGCTGTAAGTGTATAATCAAAAACGCATGTACTCGAAAATTGAAGAGCTTTTGACTTTTAGAAAACGCTACGAGCACAAGTAGTAATCAGGGTATCCGGTGGTTATCCTCGACGGCTGGAAGTGGCAAAGCCCTGAAAGAGGAGTCGATTTGTTGGCATATTTTTCAGCGGAACATTATAATCATTCACCTGAACGCTGAGGCCGTTGAATGTCTGCAATCAGCGGCCCGGTTTGAACCGAGGGCATTCTGTTGGACAGCCGATTCGAGGAGCCCGAACTTTGGAAATTCCCGCCGAACAGCTGACGGTAGCTTTAGAAAAGACGATTTTGTTTCTATTCATGGCATTTTGCCTAATAAACTGAAAAGTACTTCAAATTTTGGCTCTGTGCGTTTTTGATGAGTCTCTATTTGCTGGTTATGGTTTTTACTATAAGCCTAATTAAGTTATTTTCGAATGTTAGCTTGTTTCCTGCCGGTGTGCGTCGGTTGTTATGGGGAATATAAGAGATGTACTGCCATACATGGCATATCAGTCCTAATTGGGGTTAATTATGAGCAAGTGAGGTCAGGGAATGTGAAGGGAAGATTGCGTACAGTCCGTGACATGTGTATCGAAATGCTCTGGCATTCGCTTGCAAGATATCATAGAGACCGGCCTATCATATCAGTACGAACGTGCAAATTTGATATTCACCTCAAAGAAACCTCTGCCACCGGCCTCCCGATCACCTACAAGCTAGATTGTAAAGTGTTGCATACACAGTCTCCTCTTACAATGTTGGTGGTTTCTGGCAAAGTCGCGTAATAGTTGGAGGGAACGTTGCGTATACCTCTGTGTTGGAATTTCGTGAGCAGCTACTCGTACTTTCGTCACCCACCGTGTATTTCCGAGTTCCGGGCGCGCCACCGCGCTGTATTGCCATGATTCCCATGAGTGTGGAGTATGTTATAGCAGGGAGACGGTGGTATTCGTCCTTACTGTAACGAGATATCCGTCACTGACGAACTTGACGGTGTGGGGAGATTTCCCCTTCCATGTTAGCCACCGCCAGCGAGCCCACCCCCCGACGAGTAAAGATGTGTGGTATTGAAGTGCACGGCAAGTGTGTTATATGGGTAAGGGGAAACGATGTGGAAATCGCGTGGCCTGGTTGTTTGGGCACTGCTCCGACATTCGCCTGATATTGATCGGGGAACCCACGGAAAACTACCGATGCGAGCAGCCAGTCGCTGATTGGTTGATTTTTTCATGTTTCCGGGCACGTCAACTGCTTTAATCATTATTCCCATTAGTGTAGTGCACGTTTTTTTCTCAGGAGATGGCGGTGATTTTCCCCCGCTGGATAGCGAGATCTGGCGCCGACCTACCGTCGGCTAGTGGGGTTTCCCCCTAACCAGGACTCACCCACTAGCGAGGCACCGCCTCAGCCGGGACAAGCTCTAAGTTCCCGACCGATCTCCCGGAATATATGGAAGTGTAGTGCATGTTAGTGTAAGCGTGTGTGTAAGAGGGGAGAGGATAGGACAGGGAAGAGGAAGGACAGATCGCGCGCGTTCCGTGGCCCGTTTTGTAGGGTACTGCTTCGGCATTCGCGTGGTGTTGATCGGAGAAACCACGGAAAACTACCTATCAGAGCAGCCGGTCGCTAGAATTCTCCTCCAGACAGCGACTGAATTCGACCTAGCTGAAAAGCTAGTGTCGAAAATCCTGCCGCCGTGGGGAATGGGAACCTAGGACCTCCCGGTCAGAGGCGCGGCAGTGACATCAGTTGATGAACTGAGCTACCGCTCCCGGTTCCAGCCGCTGGAATTCTCCTCCAGTTACCGGCTGAATGCGGCTTAGCTCCCTAGTTAGTGTGGCCAGTCCGCCCCCATCGGGAGTCGCGCCCTAGGGCCTCCGGTGAGGACTGCTGCAGCGGCGACGCCGCTCCGGCGAGTGGGAGAGAAAACTCGCGTGCGGGGGTGTGGAGGGGGGAGGAGACGGGCGCGGGGTGGGGGAGCGGGGCAGTCTGGCGCCGCCGCCCCATCTCTATGCAAACGGGCGCTCTGTGCGGGCGCGACCGGCACGCTCTTGCGGGTCGCCTGGAATTTTATTTGCGGCGCCCGCGACGAGATGCTGTGGGTGTGGGCGCGACTGCGGCCGGACGACGATTGCAACCGTTCAGTAATCTGGGTTTGCGGGTTGTATTGAATAAAATGTCTATCCGAGGTGTAACGAAGATAAACGCTATCAAGTCCATTATTTTTAAGTTGATGTTGCCTCAATCTCGCTTGTAAATTTGAGGAAATTTCAATGAATTGGATGTGATGGGTTGTTAATTTTTGATGAATAGTTAATTTCAAGTCGATTTATTGTCAAAAACAGTTGAGGGCAGTGGTCGTCGTTTGACCATTTTATCATATGTGCTAATAAAGATATACTAACAATAATAGTAATAGAAATAAATTGAGTAAGGTATGCCCGAGGTACATTATGCTATGTGGAATGAATTCATTGTGCTAATTTGACCTTCGTGCCGTGCAAGCAGGAGGTAAGAGTCTGGAGACAGTGAGCAGGTAGAGTGTTAACGGTTGCCAAATGCTGTAGGTTGTTGGTGTGGAGTTGCGAGAAGATAAAGGTTCGCCTCCCCTTTATGCGATGCTTCGCCCAGTGTCCGGCGCCGCTGCGTGCCAGCGCCTCGGATGAAGCGTCGCCCTCCCCGCCCCCGCCCCCGCCCCCGCCCCCGCTTCTGTTCCGGAGTCTATACGCGCCACCCGCCCGCCCAGCACACAGCGCTTGCTCGCCTCCTCCTCTTCCTCTTCCTCCTCTTCCGCTTTCGCGCAGTCTACTCCTCCGCACCGGGAGCGGTGACTCACTGTATCAACTGATGTCACTGCAACACCTCTCACCGGAATGTCCTAGGTTACACTCCCCACGGCGGCAGGATTTTCGACACTATATAGCTAGGTCGAATTCTGTCGCTGACTGGAGGAGAATTCTAACAGCCGGCTGCTCTGATCAGTAGTTTTCCGTGGTTTCTCCGATCAACACCAGGCGAATGCCGGAGCAGTACCTTACCAAACGGGCCACGGACCGCGCGCGATCTGTCCTTCCTCTTCCATGTCCTATCCTCTCCTCTTACACACACACTTACGCTAACATGCACTACACTACCACATATTCCGGAAGAGCGGTCGAGAGCTGAGAGCTTGTCCCGGCTGGGGCGGTGCCCCGCTGGTGGTAGATACCTGGTTGGGGTAGGTCGACTCCGGATCTCGCCATCCAGTGGGGGAAGACCACCTCCCGATGAAATCCATGCTCTACACTTATAGGAATAATGACCTCAGTAGTTCACGCGCTCGGAACCCCTAACCGTCTATCAATCGATCAAACCTCCTCCACCGTGCCTGTGGCCAACCTCCTGGCGCTTTTGTTACTGCACCCATCTTCTCTCTTCCTCTCACCGCAGTGTGCTCCTCCTCCATTCCCTATCCATAACTTTGCACCCGCTGTCTCTCCGCCTGCGATCGCGCCTACACTGCCACCCTCAATCTTGCTGCCTCTCCTTTTTTCCTGTCACCGCTGTCTCACCCGCTCTGTGAAAGTTATTCTTCGTAATTGAACTAGCCTCAGTCTCCAAGCTCTCCACGACGCCCCCACGTCCCCATGCACGGTCCCTGTGCTTGTTCCATCTCTGCATTGCAGAATGGCTCGCTCTCTCTTCTGCCTTCTCGTCCGCTTGCTGCTCCGCCGCTCCTCCTGCCTCTCATTCGTCTCCCCGCCCGTCCCTTCACCTCTCCTCTCACCGTCTCGTTACCCGCCTCCCCAACGTGTCTCCTCACCCATTCCCTCACTCGTCCCCTCGCCCGTCCTCTCGCCAGTTCCCTCGCTCGTCCCCTCACCCGACCCGTCACCCGTCCTCTCCCCCGTCCCCTGACCCGTCCGCTCACCCGTTCCTCACCCGTCCCCTCACCCGTCCCCTCACCCGTCCCCTCACC